>VDFB02180269.1:203724-226922 GCA_007258455.2 Sequoia sempervirens
TCAACTTCGGGTTATGAGTGTGACTAGGGTAGACTCATCCTTGAACCTAAGGGTTATACCGTTGTGTTAGTCAACCAAGTGTATGATGGTTGAACTAGCTAGAAAGATTCAATATGTGAATTATCTTGTTAACCTTTCACCTTGTAAAGTTATTCATGCTATGTGGTGACCTTTGTATGGTTCAAATTGAACCTCAACTACAATTATAAATATTTATAATTCAAGATATGATATGGTTACCTGCATCCCTAACTATAATTAGTTATTTTATTTTGTCAGGTGACCCATGCGAAGTGTTATCAATTGAGATTGTTAACCACTACTCCTTATAGTAAAATGAACCCATGTAGTTTTACTGTTGTTGATCCTTTTTATATACTTACTATCATTGTGATTAAGTCATGATGTATACTCCAATATTATGTGTGATTGCTGGTCAATCAAATATATGAGTTGAGTGAATTCAAGTTGTTGAACTACAGAGCCTTTGTCAAATACGTATGCAAGGCCATCATAAGATGAGCCCCCAAGGGATTAGGTCTGGCCCCTAGGTCTTGTTCTTTTATTATTATTTTAAGATTACTATTGATATGTATTTTATGGTTTATCTTGTGACCAAAATTATGTTTGTGATTATTATGGAGTTAGCTGAACTCATTAAGTCTATTTCGGTCATGTGGATTCCATGTCACCATTTGAACCAAACCATATTTGTCACAATAGTAGTTTATTTGACCAAGTATTTTAATGGTCTAGTCAAATGTTGTTATGCTTGCATGAAGTGCATGCACGAGAAGCAGATTTTTGTGAATTATGTAAGTGTTTGCGATCAAAATTCAAAATTTGTGTTTTGTCCTTAACTGTATTCTAGTAGAAAATTTTGGGCATGACACCCAGACCAAAAATGAACTTATACATCTCCTCTCTATTGATCTTCTTTATTTTAATTTTCTTCTATTTGTGGCTTTTGTCAAAATGCTCACTGAGCCTTTTCTTGGTTTCTAAATATTTTGATCATGAATAAGTTTAGAAATTATCATAACAATCTATAGAGTACAAACAATAATATGTTTTGACATCATCTACTATTTCAAAAGTAACAATTACAAGTAGGTTACATGTTTGCTCAATGATGACAAAGTGCAACAAATTAGCTAAATGAAATGTGTTTGTTATGTGAAGAATAAACAGAGTTTTTATCTTGATGCAAGAGCATCCAAGGTGAAATGACAATCCTGTATCACTAAAAAAAATATTATTTTGTTTTGATCATTTTCAATAAGGGATTAGGGGTTAGGAGAATAAATATTTTGATTTGCAACTTTGTAATTTTTCTTGGGGTGAAATTGTAATTGTAATTTTTGGTGGAATTATGCATTTATGAATATTTTATAAGACAAAATTGGGAAAATACCCCTCTTGGGCATCCCATTCTTGGTGGGGACCACTTGGGGTGCATGTGCTTGCATGTTCAAGTGCATGTTATGCGTGCATTTACATGTTTGTGCCACAAGCTTTGCATGTTGTTGCATGTTTGTATTTGGAGTCGTCGGGACCATCAAAAGTCAAAGAAGGTGTCATAATTGACCAAGGTGATTGGCCAAAAGTTAGGCACCCATGTGAAGGTTATGAATGCAAGGAATTATTTTGTATTTTATATTCTTATCTATTTCATGGTGGTTATTGGAGGTTGTTTTGGAAAACCAATGGTGGTTTCTTCTCACTCAATTTTTATATAATGATGCTTGCTCATTTGGAGAAGGGGGGGCTTTGGAGAGTTGGTGGTTGCATACCTAGATGCTGCCAGAATGTTAAGTTGCAGATTTTTGTATGTGTGAAGCCCATGTTGTAAGAGAGCAAGCATGTGAGCTCCATGTTTATGTAATTCATTTTTTGATTTTGAACTTAATACATATTGCAGATTTCTCTTCCTTATTATGTGTTTTATGATAATTTTGCTACCTTCTTGCATAGTATATTTTATGTGTGTTTGTGATCAGATTTGAAAGGGAGAGTCTCCCTTTTTATTATATCTCCATCTAAAGAAATTTAAATTGAATAGAGAAATAAATGTAAGCTCAAGCTTTTATTGGTTCCCCATCATTTATGACTATTTAAATAAAATTATTCTAGAAAATGTAATAAATATAAAGTCTAAATCTTTTCATATATCACAAATATGGATTTATTGCAACATGATAAGGTTCCATGCCACAAACATATAGTCATTGTAAATTGTATGATCAATATTAATCCGTTTAATCTCTACCATCGATAAATAAGTTTTATCTAATGTTCACACTAAAAGAATGCTTATCAACATTACAAATAGATACTTCGAAAACTATGCAGAAAATGGCAATGTACTATAGATCTGCTTGAAAGCAAATGCAGGCAGGCTAAAGTCTGAGATTTGAGAGAAAGACATAATAGTCATCTTAGTTATGCTTATAATTGCAGCCAGAGGCATATCTACAATGGCAACACAGTGCTTATAGGAGGCTAGCACAATCTGTGAAAGAAAAACAAAAAGCAATAGACACTTAACAATATCTATTTATCTAAAAAAATAAAAAAAGCAACACAATAATTATTTAAAAAAATCCATGGCCATAGTCTTATCATATCAAAAAAAAAGGAATAATATATATTTTATTTTAAGAAAAAAAAGAATGAAATATTTATTTAAAAAATTCACCATCACATATTACAAATATTTATTTAAAATGATATATCTTGAAGTATAATATATAAATATGAAGTATACTATATAGATTAATATTTAAAATATATATACTAGTCCTAAATACAACCACAGAAAATCACAACTCATTACAAGCTTGGAGAAAGATTAAAAATTCGAGAAAATAAATTATATAATGATGTCATTTCCTCATCTCCAGTCCATTCACGAATGAAACCAGAGCTCTAAAGAGAATATCCAGAAATGGGAAAATACAGTGAAGGCTATCAATGGATAAAATGAGATTGTTAGATGGCACATGAATGCTAGATACGTTACAGACTAAGGACAAAACCAAAGCTCAAATATGAATGCTCCAAGAAATTACAGTATTTTTTGAAAGAGTAGAATGGGATATGCTTAGGATCCCATCTCATCCACTTGAAAACGTGCACATCAAGTCATCTTCATCTTGAATTAATCAATCCATTGTAATAGATTAAATACCACTAAATTCCAAACCATATTTTTCTTTTAAATTTGAAAATGATAAGAACCTAATATGATAATTTTGGTCAAATATACCATCTGAATATGCTTCTAGATCCTGTCAACAACACATCAAAATAATCTTTTAATACATTAAAAAAAAAATTCTTTTAGAATTTAGTTCCAAGTAACTTTGTAGTGTGATAGTAGTTGGGGTTCTGTTTATAGTCAACTAGTGAACGACCATTTGTCACCACCTCTCTAAAATTTAGCATAAAATAAAAACAAAGAGTTCTTCTTCCTTTTATTCTCCAAACAAGCACCAAGTAATAACTAATTAAACTAATAAATATTTCTAGCAATTGCATATAGGGTAAGAAATAACAAAGAAGTATTATAGTTCATGTTAAGTGTGGCATTATTTTTTAGTGAATTTGTAATGGTGAAATTTGTATTTCATTTAAAAAAGAGCGTTTTAATATATTTATATATGGATAAATGGTATAATCTTATATAAAGTCAAGCCCTTTCTAATATGTTATGTATTTACCTGTTTACATACATTCTTATATACGTATTCATTACTTTATCCATACATGCATGCATTTCAATATATTCCCTTAATTCATGCATTCATTACACCTATTCACATACTTGTCCCTATACATTTATTGCGCATTGAATCCTAACTATTCCTCTATCCCTAGTCATTTTTGAGATGCATGATCATGTAGTCATAGACTCGATTGATCCTCACAAAATTAAAATTAAAATTCAAAATTTGTAGACTCCCACCCAATCATTTCCCATCAAGGGTTGAGTAAACACAAGTTTGTGAGATTTGATGCTATGTATTGGTATTTAAAGGAATTTGATTGCATTCATTTCACATCCTCAAGTATCCTCTCTCATCCTAATAGTCAAGTACATTTAAATTTGGTGCACTAAAATGAATTTAGATTTACAAATCATTATAAGAACATTTGGATGACTGAGATATGTTGTCTTCAATCCTTGACACACATTTATGGAGGTTAACTTAGAAGTACACGTCCCTTGGTGACATTATGGTTGTACTTTCAAGGTGGTTTTTAATACCACATCTTTAGATAAAAATGTAGTAGACAAGGAAAAACAAGGCAAAATAGGAAGTAAGACTATATATTGTCAAATCATTTTCATGGGTGCAAGACATTTCGTTGAGCACAAATCTAATTCTAATATACAAACTCAACCCTCCATAGTGTAGACATAATTATCTAATATTAAGGTGAACTACATGTTCTCATCTTATACTCCTAATCCCTAGGTATTTGGATTTTAATGCCTCAACAAACTTCATTCATTCTTCAATCATAGAACTAAGTACATTTATTTCATTTCATTTAATTTCATACTTTAACATTTATAGTTTTAGAATACATTAGCCTACAATATACATTAGTATTACTCATTTATTGTTCTAGGCTAATGCATGCTTATGTGTATGCATCTTATTGGATTAGGCTAGGTTAATCTTAGGGAAAATTTATTTTCTTTTACACTTTTGACGAACATGGTCAATCCTACACAATATATTCTTCCTTTAGGGTTTCTTATTAACATTGCAATTTTTTAGATTTGATAATACTCTACTTTATCATCTATTTCTAGATGTTCTATGGTTTAAATTCACTTTAATTACATATCTTTTGATTAGAATTTGGATGCATGTAATGTTTGATTTCTCTTCCTAACTTCCCACTCTAAGAGATTCCATACTTATGACACCTCTTAGGACTTGTTCCTTCGCTAATCTATATACATTCATTTTAGATATTTCATATCATGACACAAATATCCTTTATATTCTTATGAATTTTTATGCTATGAATATATAATGATCCTATATGATTAGACCTTGGGTTATCATGCCTTCCCATTACATTCATTAATATTGGCTTTGTGACTTCCCCTTACACATTGTATCTTTTATTGCCATGTCATGCACCTCCCCCATTACACATATTTTTGTGCCTTATAAAATGACCAAAGCCAAAAACCTAATGCAAAATCACAAATTATATGCATATAATATTTGGAAACCACATAGGTAGGAGGACAAACCAAAGTCGGTGAAGATTATAAATATAGTAACGTATTTCATGTAACGATTTTACGATCATATATCCCTATCATACAATAATAATAATAAAGGAGTGAGGCCGGCCATCCGTAGCCTGTACTCCAACTCCAAGCCCGGGAGTTTCCAAACAATTTCTAACGACAATGATCTTACTTAAGCTTTGTCCTTAGAAATACATCATGGGTTAACACACACAAGTGGACTCGGACTTACAGCAAGCTATGGATGCTCGACAGGAAAATGAATGGTGCAGAGCACAAAGTATAAATTTCACAGCACAAGATCTGGTGATTGCTGCCAAAGAACAAATTATTTTTCTCCAATCTGTAGACTCATGCTATCCTTCTCTTTACCAGGGTCCTCTTCTACTTGCAGCAGTAAGAAGGTATATTTTACACATGCTTACTTGGAACTTTTTTTTATCCAGAGGCATTTGAATTTTTTGGTATTCATTGTATTTGTTTTGATAAACATTTTTATTTTATTTATCAAAATTTTAGATTTACCTTATTTTTCCCTGCATTTATTACATTTTTTCAATGACCTTTTAGTTTTTATTGGAGGTCCACCTTATAAACATTTTGTACTAAAGTTGCTACCTTAAAATTGACTGTTGTATCTTTTACACGTTGAAATTTTCTGAGGTAAAGCATTTTTGCTCTGTGCAAATCATCATTAGTTAAATATTTACTGTAATAGAATTTTGTTTTCTCCAAATTGAATACTTAATAGATGTGAATCTTGAAATTATTTTAACAACAAAACGAAATTCATATTACCTTTTTTTAATTCAAATTTTTCTAAGTCTACCCAAGCAAGTCCCAGTCAATCCGCCATTGTTATTTCATTTCATCCGATCGAAAGTAGGAACCTTCTTTTAAGTTACAAACATTGCGTTGGTATGGTAATCTGTTCTTATCCGTATACTTCATTTCAATGAATCACAATTGACAGCATATGTTTAATTCTTGAGGTACCAACCTTGTTTCTGCCAACATCATAGAATAATGAATAAAACATGCAGATTAACGAGTTTGCAATATTCTCTAATTTTTTTTTGACATTCTTCTAATCTACACTACTTGCTTTGAAAGTCTGTGAATCTGCACCTCTATTTTTAGATCGTATAATAATAATATTTTCTTATCTTTCTCAAATTTCTTCCAAGATTCTTTTGAAACGCCTACATCTAATCAGGATAGTCATACGAAAGCCAGTCTGCAGGAGGATCCCGTGACATAGAAAAAAAGCAACAAAAGGCAGTATTATGGACTGTGTAGTTGGTATTTAAAAGATTTATTTGGAGTTTAATAATTATGTGTAATATCCCAAATAGGACAAAACTGAATTTTCTGATTTTAGGGTTAATCCTAATGTCTGATTTCTGATTTTTCTGCTCAAACCCTAGATTCTGATATGAATTTTCTGATTTCAAACAAGTGTGAACAGCAAACATATACGCTTCCAAAATGCTCAAACAAATGAGCAAACGTATTTATCTTTTCAACCACGAACATAACCAGCAATGAACAACCATAGAACGATCACCAAAACATGAAAGAAGTCTGATTTCAAATTGTCTAATCTACTGCTACAAAATCAGAATTATTGTCCATGCAAGAACATCACAAATGGGCTCAAACATGCCCACAATTATTCCAGAAGTCTGCTGCTACAAATCAGTCCTAATTACATGCCAAAATGCATAGAAAATGATGCTCCAAATGAACCCTAGCTGGGCGAATTACACCAGCTATGACAAAATGCCAAAATGAATGCAAAATATGGATGAAGATGCCTCCAAAACCCTACTAATTGTTGCACTGGCCTGCTGGTCTGAAGATGAGGGTTTGAAACCCTTGCAAGCTCCCAAATGAACTCCAAAATGCCAAATCGCCCCTCCAAACCTAGGTGCTCTTCCTTTAAGTGGTGTGCTCCACTCTAGGGTGAAAACCTAGGGCAAAGCAATGCAAAATCTGCCTCCAAAATGTTGTCAATCTGATCTGCAAATCTGAATGTTACTTTCCAGCCCATAGTCTTTCACAAATTGCCATTGAAGCACAAGTAGACCTCCGTCATGAAGTTCTCCCAAGATGAGCTAGGTTTTCATCCAACTCACCCACAATTTGCAAGGGTTTTCGTCCATGGAATAGTTGCAACAAGTTGCTGATACAAACTGAAGATAATATGCACGATAATCAAATGCCTTCCAACAAACTTGTATTTATATCAAACTTTACCTTTTCCCTCCAATTTGGCTGACCAATTTTGGCACCCAATTCCACCTTTTAAATTTGAATTTATTTCTTCTTTTTAATTCTCCCAATGGGGCACACTTTTCCACAAATTAAAATATTATTTTTTTCATTATTTTCCCCTCCTTTTATCTCCCAAAAGGGGTCGCCCAGCCTCATAGAAAGACTATAAAAATATTTTGGCTCCACAAAAAATAATAATAAATTATGGAAAATTAATTCCCAAGTCTGCCAAGCCAAATAAAAATATTTGAGCCATAAGGAATTATTTTTCTAATTATTCAAGGCTCAAACCAAATATTTAGAGGACATTACATTATGGAAGATAAAAAAAAGTTTTAGGTGATATGTTTTTGCAAAGTAATTATGGAGAGATAAGGATATTTTTGAAGTAATAGGCATTGTTATAATGATTTTCTTAGACAAAAAATTCTATTATTCCTTGTGCCTTATTTTCCTGGACTGTGAATATGTCTAAAATTACTGGTTTCATCTCAGAAATAGAAAAACTGACACTTGAAAATTATAAGGTTTGAAGTATGAATATGGAAAATACATTTATATTAAATGATCTTTGAGATTTGATTGAGAATCAACCTACACCCCCTGCAGATGTTGCTAAGTTGTCCGAGTTTCAAAAACGATAAGAAAGTTTTTGCACTGTTAAAATTTTCTTGCTCTTCACAAGTTATCATTCACATATAAGCTATGAAATCTGAAGCTTGGAAAGCTTGGAAGTTGCTTAAGGATTTATATGACAAACAACCTGCATATAAGACAATTGATCTATTAATACAATTGTTAAAACACTAAACTCAACAATGATGAAAATGTTAAAAAATACATCTCTAGGGTGGAAAATGTAAACCAAAATATAGTACTGCAAGTGGTAAAATTGATGATGATATGTTGATCTTTATTGTTTTGAATGAACTTACTTCTTGGAAATGTTACAACTCAGTGATAAACTTAGTAAGACAACATTTGATTCAATATGTGAATTGCTTACTCGACATGAATGCCAATTTACAAAGAAGAAAATATTTTCTCATTTTAAGGAGCTTATGTTGTTGCTTCCAAGAAGAAGAAAAAAAGTCTTAAATTATCAAAACATAAGAAGTTTTCTTAGCACAATTATCAGGATGATCGTACACATTCTTTTTCTTCCAGTACTAGTAATGATGGGTACCAAAATAAAAGATTTGGTGAACTTTTTTTTTATGTGAAAAGTTTGGCCGTTATGCATATGATTGCATTTTAAAGGAAAAAAACCATATGTGCATTTTGTTGCTTTTTCTTCAGAAGAGAAATCTTGTTTTGTTGAAGATGCTTTTAGACTCTAAAATCTAATGGGATTGAAATGGAAGTTGGAGGACCCACTAGGTGGTTGAAGGACCATTCCCTTCTCGGATTATCTATTTGCTTGTAGAATGGATAAAATATTTGAATATCATTTTTAGTAGGAACAAATGGTTTGCTTTCAATTTAGTGTTGTGTTCCAAATTAATATTGCAATGTGTTTTGTTGTTCAATTTTGGCTTCCTTTTGTTGAGCATTGACTGGTGGGGTTATGTTATTCTATTTCCACCTCTTGACTAATAGTGGGGAATGTAGGTTTTCATGATTAGTCAATGAGTGGTTTTATGTCTTTGAAAGGGGTTGCCTATGCCAAAGAAGTACAGGCAAAGTGGGTCAGTTGATATATGGTCAGGTAGTTGGTCATTGGATGATGATGCACTTGAGGGCTGCAAGCACAAGGAATCATTAGGACAATGGTCCTTGTAGTTGGGTAATGGAGAAACTTGCTCATATTGTATGTTCTATAGATGGTCAAAGGCATGTTGATAGATGATTTTCTGCATGTTCATGTCAAGTAGTGTCAAGTAGAGAAAATGAATCTGTAGATTATGGGAAGTAGTGGCACAAGGCACTAGATGTATAGGACTAACAGGTGTTGCTCACGTAGGAATGTGATGCAAAGGGTCAAGCATTAGGGGGATGCATACAGGTGTCAACACTAGTTGATCAATATCAAGAGACAAAAGATTGAGTTTGTAAAGTGACTGAATGAGTTAGATTGATGGATGATTTAGATAATTTTTGGTCCCCTTTGGATCAACAGAGGTTTGTTAGGTTTATGATCAAACAATTAATTTGTAGTTACTTAATAATGTTGTGTAAGTTTAATAATTTATGATTTGTGTTGGGTAATTAATAGTTGGTTCCTATGGGAAAAAATGGCTGTAAAAGTAAAGAATGAAAGCCTCTCTCAAGGTCATTGACTATGTAATCAATATCGAAACCCTATATAATATATGTTTGTATGTTTATCTTATATCATTTTGCAAATGTAAACTTTCATTATTTTCCATGGATTTGATCTTGGATCCTACACTACCCATGGTCTTAAAAGGAACCTCTTCAATTCCTGGTATAAACATTAATTCATATATGGCTTTCAAAATTTTTAATTAATTAATAATACAAGATAAACATATTGTTGAATTCTACAGGTATGTTAAGTACTGGCTTCCACTTTTAGCAGAGTTAGATGGGTACAGTGCTTCATGGATTCCTCTTGTTCCACCCTTGGAGTGTGGCTGGATATGGCATTGTCACAGATTAAATCCGGTACATATTCATATTTTTTCATTTGTAATGAACAACTGAACATCATAAAATACACATTTATTTAGTTTTAAGTTTTTAACCCCAAAATCTGGAAAATAAAATCTGTTTGATTATAGGTAGCATATGAAAAAGATTGTCAAAGATTATTTGGTAGAGTGTTGGATTCTCCATTTGTAGATGTATCAATGAAAGAAATCGCTGTGGATGGAAGTGCATATATTTGGAATAAGAGATATCCTGGGCATCCATATCGGTTAGATCCCAAAGACTTCCTTGGCCTTTCAGATGCTGATTTCTTTTGTGAAGAAACAACATTTGAGGTTGAGCTTGAGCAGGCTGTCTACAGTCAGAAAAAATTCTATCATCAGGTATGTAAATTTCATTTAAATGGTGTTTTCCTAGTGTATTAAATTATAAGACAATATCAAGATTCTAACTATGTAATTTTGAGTTTCAATCTTCATTGATCTATATTTTATGTGTAATATGTAATAGGAATGTTTATATTGGTCACTTTGTTTCATGTGTATTCTTTCATGTTCTTCCTTAAATCCTCCTCACAAGCATGCAGAGAAAACTAATTTGATATACTATGTAAATAGCCAGATATAATTTGAACAATAGTTATTTGTAGTTGTTTCAACTGATAGTCGCTCAGGACGATCTGAGATCCATATCATGTAATGTTATATCTGCTAACCGAAGTTGGATTTCAGTGGGGTTTCAAGGGTTGAAGGAAAATATAAACTTTACCTAAGGTAATGTTTATGTCCCTAATAGGAATGCCACTTATTATTTGAGTAGATAGATATTTAGATCAGTTCTTGGCCTCCAAATGCCCCCACAACAACTGCATATTCTGCGGTTCTGATAATGCTCATTTTATGTTTTCTTTCAGAAGGGATAGCCCCCCACAGAAAGGATAGCCCCCTTATAGTTTCCTGTTTACATTTGAACTAGTGTGGCAATTACACAAATTTCTATACAATTTCATGGAGACTTGGTGGGATGAAACCATCCCTGTTGCTGGTTCCAGAAATCCATGGGTGAGCTGTTAAAATTAAAAACAAAGACCATCAAAGAGGTTGACAAAAATCTATGTTTGGAAGCATTTTCAAAGGAAAACTAAAAAAATTAATAGAAGTTTTAACAGATCCATGAGGCTATACAACAAGGTGGATTGGCTCAGAGCTCACTGCAATCCGAGAAATGATCTCTTAGGAAACTATTAACATTATATGCTCGAGCCAATGAATATTACATTGTGAAATGTCTTATGATAATAAGATAAGGAATTAAACAAACCAATCTATGATTTAGGAAGAAACTCTCAATAAGTGACAACCTACGTAAAACAATTTATAACAATGTGCTAATGATAGCATAATAAAAACAAAATTAAAACTAAACCACTATAATGTAAACATACATAATGCTAAAACTATTATTATAAAGTTTATATTAATCTAATAGCCAACCGCCCCTCTCCCGACCCAACCATTCCACCCCCCACCCTAATGACTAAACCAAATACAATTCCAAGTTTATCTCTGAACTTGAAAATTTTTCTTTACCAAGTGTTTAGTCATTATGTCTGCAATCTGCTCTTCTGTAGGACAATAATAAAGACAAATGTCTTTGTTATCAACCAACTGGTGAATGTAATGGTGATGAACTATAATATACTTAGTTCAGGCATGATAGACTGGATCCTTTACCGTTTTGAGAACACTTAGGTTGTCACATAAAAGTGAGTTTGGTGTGGTTTGATCTAACATCATATCTACCATGAGCCTTCGTAACCACATTGCCTCACAACATGTATTAACTACTACCTTATGGTTTGCTTCTATGGAGAATAAAGCAATTGTGTTTTGAAGCTTTCTCTGTCAGGAAATTATTCTTGAACCAAGAGCAAAAACATAACTTGTAGATTTTCTATTATCAACTGAGGCAGCGCAATCAGAGTTAGTATATCCAATTAGCATAAGTCAGCAGATTGTTGATATAGGATGCTAAAGTTGTGGTGCAGGGGCACCAAGTCCATTTTTGTAAATAAGGTCTAAAGTTTGGTTTTTGGTGTGTTGAGTTTTAAAGGTCATGTAATAAGGTCATAATAGACCATTTTATAATGTAATAAGTCTATTGGGTCGGTTTGGGGTTCATTTTTTGTAAATGTTGTCATGAAAAAGTTGCAAAAATGCAAAAGTGGAAGGCCAACGGTCATTTGGTTTCAAAGGGAAGTTGGAACCATTGAGTCAGGGGTGTTGATGTTTAAAAGACTTGTAAACCTCGAGGCAGGGGTTGGAGAGTTGGTTTTGAAGTTGAAACAATAAAAGTTCCCTGTTTTTTTCTTTGAAAATTCTGTGTTTTTCTAGTAATTTGCTGCTATAGGTTATTGTGTGAGTCTGTACAAGAGAATATTGGTTAAAAATCCATTGAATTGGATGGAGGCATGAGATAACCTCATCTTAGTTTAGATTTTGTTGGATTTCATAGAACTTGAAGCATTTAATAAGCTTTTTCCTCAGTATGGGTTGAAACCCTGTTTGGAGGGTTTGAGGGCACTAAAAATGTATTAATGGCAGATTCCACCCGTGGTTTTGCTTGAAACTTGGTGGAATGGGTGCATTAGGGTAGGTTTAGATGTTAGTGTAGGATTTTGGAGTAGGGAGTAGGGTTTGGAGGATTTTTGATGCTGCCCTAGGTGAAATTTCATGAGTTTTTGCTTAGAAATGATGGCTAAGAGTTGAAGTTTGGTGAAAATGCATTGGGAAAGAGTGGATGATGATTTGAGAAGCTTGTGTAGACCTATTGTGATGGGTTTGAGGCATTGATAAGGTGAAAATAGGTTGGGAATGTTGAGTTTCAATAAACCCTCCTTGAACATGCCTAGAATGGCTTAAACAAGGGTTTCATGGTTTGGTGACCTTGTAGTTTTCTCCTGATAAAAGTTGTTGATTTAGAGCTTTTGTAGTCTGGTTGTGACCCTGCAATAGAGATTTGGGGTTGGAAGAGAGTCTGGTTGGTGTTGCTTTGTAAAAGTGGCCTAATTTGGCCTTGGGGCAGCGTAGCAGCAGTGATTTGGAGATGATGGTCCAAAGTGACCCTATGAGATTTTAAGATATGTTAAAGTATGCCTTAATGGGTATTTGGAATGCTATTTGAGAAGTGGGTTTGAGGCCTTCACAAGGAAATATGTTCAAGAAACTAGATTTGCTGACCTATTAGGAGAATGGTGAGTTTGCAAAGGAAACCCATGAAGTTGGCATTTTGGTGATTGAAAGATTGTTTAAAACAGTTTGAATTGTGATTCTAAGACAAATTCCTCCCTGCTTTGCATCAAGTTGAGGGACCCTTTGATATATCAAATAATTTGATTTGCAGCTTGCCAATGTTCCTCTTGATGTTTAGACATGAATTGAGAAAGAAAACTGACTGCAAAACAAAGATCTGGTCTAGTGGTAATAAGATAAATCAAACTACCAAATAGTTGTCAATAGATTGTTTCATTGACTGGTGATGAAACAATGTTAGTTTAGTGCTTGATCCCAACTTCCATAGGTGTAGATGTAGGATTGCATTCAGTCATTTGAAAATTTTCTAAAAGAGATTTGGCATACTTAGTTTGTGATACAAAAAATTTGTGATCATTTTGCTAAAATTCTACACCTAAATAAAATAGAAGCAGGCCTAGATCTGCCATTTCAAAAACAGAACCTATATCATGTTTCACCTACTCAATTAGAATAACACTACTTCCAATGATGGCGGGACCATCAATATAAACAATCAGAATCGCTATGTCACCATCACTAATTTTGACATAGAGAGTGGGTTAAAAATAGATTTTTCTAAAACTAGAATCTCTAAGATATTGATCAATTTTAAACTACCAGACTTGAGAAGCCTACTCAAGTCCATAAAAGGACTTTACTAGCTTGCAAACCAAATGTTCTTTGCTTGGAACCTAAAACCCTACTGGCCAAGCTTTGTAGACCTCTTCCTCCAAGTCTCCATTCAAGAAGGCATTTTTGACATCTATTTAAACTACCTTCCATCTAAACTAAGCAACAATAGAGATAACTGACCGAAAGGTTACCATCTGTACTGTAGGGGCAAAGGTCTCTTCATTAGCCCTTCCTCCTATGGACATCCTTTGGCGACATATAAGCCTTGTTCTTGTTCAAAGAGCCATTTGATTTACACTTTATAAATCCATTTACAACAAATGGGTTTTGTTCTTGGGGGCGATGTCGTCAACACCCAAATCTTATTTTTCATCAAGGCATCATGCTCCACCACCTTCATGGTAGCATCCCATTCAGACTTTTCTTTGGCCTTTACAAATGTACTAGGCTCAAATCTTTGTGAAATAGTAGAAGTTAGAGAAAATTTTACTTGCTCACCACCTTGCACAAGGTATTTTCCTAAATGTGTAGATTGGCTTTCCATTACTCATGGCAATTCATCTTCCTGAACATCTTTCAGTGTGATATAGTATCACTTTGGTCTCTCATGTTGGCCCTCCTGATTGTGTTGTTAAAGACTGTATAGTATCACTTTGGTCTCTTCTCCTCCTAGTACCCCCTTGGAATTTGACTCTTCTGATGTTTCTTGTTTGATTCTAACACTAGAACTTGTTCTAGAAATAGTAGTTTCTGAAAATACTACTATTTGTAGAATTACTATTAACTGAAACGAATGATATTTTCTTATCTACAATAACATCTCTATTAAACACAAGTTTGTTTTTAGAGACATCTAGTAATCAATATGCTTTGGATTGTTCACTATAGCCAACAAACATATATGGTTTTCTTTTTGCTTCAAAATTACTTCTCTTTTTCTTAGGGATATGTGCGAAAGCAACACAACCAAAAACTCAAAAATCACTTGTAGAAGGTTTTCTATCTAACTATGCTTCCTTGGGAGTAACATTCTACAAGGCTTTACGAGGACTTATATTAAGGATGTAGACTATTGTATTCATGAATTCTTTGGGATTAGGTATGTCATACACCTTGCAAGTCCTAATGTTTGAAATATTTATTTATTTGTATTTATTAATTGTTTTGTCCTCATTTAGGAAATGGGCAGTCTCACTTATGACTTGGTCATTGTGTCATGTGTATGCTTTTGTATAAAATTTGTGTAGGAAATTGTAAGAGCATCCAATGTCATTATGGTATTGTAAGATGTGGGGGTTACTTATGATGGATTCTCTAATGCATGTAAAAGCATGATTGTAGAGAGTTACAAAGTGGAATAGGAATCTTGACCGACTTATGAAATGTCATAAAGCATCTTTCTAAAGGAAGTAAATGAGAAATAATGAATGAAAATGAGGTGTGGGTCATGGGAATTCTTACCATAGTATTTGAGGACCTTATTTTTGCCCATGGTAATGCCTTTTGGTGGTTTTCTAGGCCTCCTTTATTCTATATATTGAGGGCTTGAGATAGAGGCATTGAGGAGTTTTCATTGTAGGATTATGTTATCAGATTTTCTTTAGAGGAGGAGAATGATATTTTCTATGTTAAGGCGAGAGCCTGGAAGTGTATTGTAACTGTTGTGTTGCTGAATAATACATTGGTTTTGTGCTTTAGAGAGGGGTTTTTCACTCGAAAGGGTTTTCCCTGTGTCTCTTTTCTTTTGTCTATGCTTCTTTTTTCCTCTCATTTTTGTTTTTGAAGTGTTATTTTATTTGTTATACTGCTGAAATTTACATAGATCTGAGATCTACATTTCTTTCCTCTACAAGTTAATGTGGGAAATGAATACTTGTCTTGATTCCACTTTATGGGCATAGTTTGTATGCACTTTTATCAATTTCTTTTGTTTAGTAAATCTTATAGTACTAGAGGTGCATATTGGACTTTTCCTTACACTACCTAATACATATATGACACATTTTAGCTATGCACCATGCACCTTACCATCTCCATAACCATTTTATTCCTCATTTCTAAGACTCCATTTTGTTCTCGAGTGTATGAAGTGGTATATTGTCAATGTATACCTTCCTTCTTGTTGAAGTCTTTTGTACTAGTTGGAGACAAACTTGCCTCTATTATTTGATCTCAATTTCTTGACTCGTTTACTTTGTTTTTGAACAAAACCTTCCCACACCACAAAGAGAATTATTCTTCAAAATGCCCACATTTTTCTAGAAAATTCATCATGTAACAAGAAATACTTCACACTAGACATTGCAGGTGTTTTCATAGGACCATATAGATCAATATGTACCAAATCTAAAACCCTTATGGCTCACCATGCCTTATTAGTACCAAACAATTGTCAACTTTTTTTTCCCATCTAACACCCTATGCATACATTCTAACTTTCCTAAATGGATGGAAGCCCATTCACCATATTAGTCTTACTAAACACAAAAAAACCTTTCATGCCAAAGTCTAGTGGTATTCTCAAGTCTCAACCAGTACTAGTTGATGTGCCTTTGTTGTTTCAGGATCAACTAACTTATACAATCCCTTTTTGCCAATGCCAACAACAATTACTTTGTTATCTTGAAGAGTAGCTACCATATGTTTGTTTCCTTGAAACTTTACACAGATTAGGATTCATAGTAATCTCACTTATAGATAGTAGGTTTTTGTTCATGTTAGGGATATATTAAACATTCTTAAAATGTATAATTTACATCATTATTCAATGTCACACTAACATTTCCGCACCCTCTTATAAAGTGGGTCCAACCATCTCCCAAAGAAACAAATTCACTGCTACTCTAATCCTCAACAAGACTTACATACTAGAGTTTGTGACACATATAGTGTTGAGAAGCACAAGAGTCAAAATTTTGAGAGTTCCCTTCAATGGTGTCTCAATTGGACCTAAGGGTTTTGGAAGGATGGAATTTAGGAGTTGATTTTGGAACCCCTCTTTAGAAAGTTGCCATTTGTAGATCCCAAATCCAATGGTCCTATCCCCAAGTCCCTTGGCTTAAGTTGAATTTTGGTGGGGTCTCTAAAGGCAACCTAAGGCCCTCTAGAGCTAGAGGTGTTATCATGAATTATTTGGAAAGAGTAGTGGATGCTTTCTCTGTCAATCTTGGCACTCAAACCAATAATTTTGTTGCGCCCTTTGATGGTATCCTTTTAGCCAAAGAGTTGGTCTGCAACACTTAGAAGTGGAGGAAGATTCCTTGAACATAATTAACTGTTTTTTGAAAACTCACACCTCTAGTTGATCTATTAATAACTTTATTGCAGATTTTGTATTCCCTTCCCAATGTTAAAATCAATCATGTGTTCCACAAAGGAAATTATGTGGTGGATTATTTCACCAATTGGGGTGTTCAACATGATATATACATAAATTAGAAGTGGGGAGATCACCTTCCTAGAGAGCCCATAAACTTAATTGATGATATTTTCCCTTGCATTAGGGGATGCAAGATCTACTATTTATCCCTTACACATTGGTGTAAGGATTATCATGAAACATAAAGAGGAAGAGACTTGGATCACTGAGAAGCTTCCATCCTCTTATAATCAGGAGCCTAATGCTATACAAAATTCAATTTGGATTGTTCTTTCAATTGGGGTCCCTTTGTTGTCCACTCGGAGTAGGCATACTCAGTATACAAGTTGAATCTTAGTTGCAGGTGGTGAAAATGAGAGGTGTGGAGATTTATGTCTTAGAGGACCTCATTGCTCAAGTTGTTGGTCTATCTATGGAGGGCATGATTTAAAAAAAAAATAGATGAATCAAAGATGAGGCTCTCATTTCCTTCTTGCAGGATGGAGAACAATTGAAGTGAATTCAGAACGCTTTGCTAGATGTTGGCATTTCAATAGCACCTCTGGAGTGCTTATTGGAAAAGGTCAACTATTGCAAGTTATTAGTGTTTGATTCTTCGAATTGGGAGGGGAAGATCCCTCTTGTTGTTGATTTTTGCGTAAATGAAAGGAATAAAGTAAACTACTATCCTATCTTTTTTTACCCAGTGGTAGGACACAAGGGTGCATAAACACAATGCGCCGTAGCTAAGCTTTTTCTCTGGTTTCAGCAGATCTTAACTACAACTAAACTAGCTTTTAATCTATCCTATCTCCTCAAGATTAATAGAGCATGAGGGCATAGGAGCGGGAATGGATGGTTCGATCACTTGGACGAATTAGTCTCCTAGGATGCATTTGAAGGCTCTGAACTCCTAGATCCGTACTGAAATCAAATCCACACAAGTAATCCTTATGGTAATTTATATCCCAAGACTGCCAAGGAGGTACCAAGACCTTTCCGAGGTGTAGGATGAAAAGTAAATTACGAGAAACAACAAAGGGACGATAATCTAATCTCCTAAATTCCCAAGGAGGCACCAAGGCCTTTTTGAGGTGTAGATTGAAAATAGATTATTGGATACAACAAACAATGATAAAACTTTGAGACTTTAGATCAAAGGCATGGTAACTCTCCTAATTTATTTTCTCAATATTCCACCAAAGATTACACGTTGGGACAACAACTTGTGTCAAGAAACTATGACACATGAGGCGATCAAACCAAGAACACATGAACAAAGATTGGACACACCTATCTGAGTAGAGAGAGCACAAGCTGTACTTGGTGCTTAACTACAACAAATACGATCCAAGAACATATACTAAGCGAACAATATGAAGGCAAAATTGCTCAGCGTTTTGCTGCCGTGAAGTAAAGTTACAAAATAATGAGCCCAAGGCTCTTATTTATAGAACTCAAAGGAGTAGGCTAACCCTAAAATCTCCTTGAGTTAACAAACAGTTCTTGCCAATCAACAAGATTTATTCCTATGTCTAAAAGTAGGTGAGCAAACAGTTAACTGGAAAACTACTTCAGTTAACTGAAACTAAACAAAGAGTCAACTGGAAAACTACTTCAGTTGACTGAAACTAAACTAAAGGTGAACTTTATTACAAAAGTGTCCTCCAAAATAGACATCCATGTTTAGTGGAGATCTGAGATCCACAAATTATGGAAGTCAAATTAGACATCCTCAATTAGTGGGATCTGACAATGCATGATCTGTGGGACCTGGAGTTAACTTGGAAAGGGGCATCAAGTTAACTCCAGTCACAATTAATGTCTTTCTGGAGGGTAGGACATCCTTCTTGGGGTGCTTTACACCTCATCACCATTGGTCAACAGTGCCTCTATCCAGTCGTTGACCTCCTTAACCTTTGGGCAATTAATGCTCTGTAAGATGATGATGTGGCGTTTTAGCATTTCTTCACCTGTCACAAGCTACTGTTGATAGTCTATGCACTTGGCAACTGCGTCATCTAGCTTGGTAGACATGGCTGCCACTTTGGTCAACTTGCAACCATTGGGATCATTGAGGAATGTGCTACGGATGACATCTTGGAATTGATTCTGCACTGTACCTAGCTCACTGTACTCACCTCCCTTGTGCTGATATTCTATGTGAGGGAAGGATATTACCAACATTCTTGTGAAGTTGATAATACTTGCGACAATCCATCGGTAGTCAATTAGTTCTACAGAATTGGCATCATAGGCTTTCACCTTGTATGCCAGTTGTTCTTTCCAAGCAAAAAGATGTTGCTTGTTCTCTTCAGTGGTAACTGATTGATACACCAATTGCAAGTCTGCAATTGTGATTTCATCGCCTAGCCTCTTCTTTGCTGTCTTTAGCTCCGGCAGCTGAATCTTTGCACGAAGTCCATGTGCTCTATCCCTCAACTGGTATAGTTTTGTCAATATGCACCGTCCTCTGACAACAAATTCCTCCACTTGATTTCTCAAGTGTTTTCCATATGTAATCAACTGATGATGGTTTCGCTCCGCGGGGAGATCTAGCAATTCCTGTGGCAAAGCTGAGATGTTTGAAGTACCGTGCATTAGGCTAGAAATGTACATCCTCAATTGCTGATTTTCAGCATTTAAGGCTGCTTTGTCTCTTCCATCCTTAGCCATCCTCTCTTGGACGTTCATTGAGGCAATTCCGAGAAGGTTTGCCTCCACCTGACGGGTGGTCTTTCCGAGGTTGAGCTTGGACAATGTGAAGTCCTCAACCTCTACCTCATGTATGTTTCTGTCCTTAGGTGGGGCAGTAGTTTCTATGATGAACTCATTATCCGCATTCCTTCCCACATGTACTTGCTTCTTCAATTTCTTTGCCAGCATGTCTTGAGGGACATGATCGAACTTTGTGAAGTCAAGCTGGTAGGATGGCCTTTCCCTCTTCCTTCCTAGGAAACCCTCAAGCCAAATAGAATCCCGACTAGCCTCGTTGGAAGGAGGAATGTTGGGCCCCTGAATGCCTGATGAATGAGACTGTGCTGTAGTGATGTCTCTCGATGGGGAGTCCAAGTCGATGGGGACTTGTGACTGCTGTGATGGTGGTGAAGGAGGTGGCTCTGTCTCTATCACAGGCATTGTATCTGTTGCTGCTACTTCTATTATGGGCTCTGTCTCTGCTGTGATTATTTCAATCATTGGCTCGGTTGCAACGGTTCTCATGACTATTTCGGGTGTGTGTGTGGCTGTCTCCACATGTAACCCCTGTGTTCTTCCCCTCATGTGCCTTGACATCCGCATCCCTTTGGGAAGATTGCTCCACTGCTTGTGTCTGGGCTTCTTCCTTGAAGTGGAAGGTAGTGTAGATTGAACCGGTGGCGGCTCTGTTTGGGGAAGTACTCCCTTCCTTGTCCTCTTGTTGTCTAGGTAGAGTTGACTATTTCTGACAACTCTACTCGTTCTCTCCTCTATGGATGTGTTTTCTTTCGCATACCAATCCACTCTTCCAAGTGGTTGTGAGTCCACTTGATCCACGAAGAACGAGGGAAGAATGACTTCCCCTTCATCATTAGATAGGTCCTCAATGTCTTTTGACATAAAGTCAGCAATTTGTGAGAGCCTAAGCCGACTATAGTTCCTTCTTCGTACCTCAAACTCATCATCACAATTGACCCATTAATCTTCCATAGAAGATTCGTGTGATGAGCGTTGCCCAAGATGCGTTACATAAAGGCCTCTTGGATCATACGACCTCTCAATGAGGTATTTGAGATCAAGTCTCACCGTCTCTTGGCTCATCAATTTGGCATCAACTGCTGTTTTACATTTATAGAGTCCCATCTGGATGGGAAAGTTCGCAGCTGGCTTCTTCTTAAGGTGTAGGTGAGTGTGAATTTCGGCCAACTATCTTAGGAACTCCATGAACACCATCTTATCTAAAGGGTAGCGTGGCATCATGGCGAGGTGACCATTGTAACCATACACGTGTATGTAGGTGAAGGTGGGGAATTGGATAAACCAATCCACCTAGTCTACCATTGCCTCCTTGGCTGCTGGTGATATATGCATGTGCATCTTATGGTCGAGGTCTTGTACAGTGTGCATAATGAAGAGGGCACTTATCCATTTGAAGTGTCGTTCTGCTTGAGTAAACTCAAGACGCAAAAAGTATTTATGGACCTTCTACACACCTAAGGTCCCCACAATGTTTAGTGTCCTGAACTCGCCTTGGAAGGCAATCAGGTATACAAGGTAGGAACACATGTGGAACCTATGAGCCTCTAGAAACCCGGTAATTTGTTGGTGGAGTGTCACTGATCAGGGTGGCCCAATTGTAATGTTCTCTTTTGCTGATAATCTTGGCGATGATGTAGAACATCCACGACTGAAATTGATTTCCCTCTTCTTGTCCAGTGATCTTGTTGAGTAGAGTGATCAACATTGCATACTCGTCTCAGAATTCTCCTCATCCAACCAATTTGGGCAAGTTGGCCTTTTTCACCTTTAACCATTGTTCTGCCATTTTCTGCAAACACCTGTCCTTTGATGCTTTGAATGCCTTTTCGCATTCTTTCATCAATATGACCACATTGGTTGGGCATGGTGGAATAGCAAAACATTTTTCAATGTCCTTTGGTTTCAAGCTGCAGATCACCCTCCCATCCATTGATCGGATTTCTCGTGTGGTAGGATTGTAATGCTTAATGCAAGCAATTACAAGCTCCACACTCTGTAATGTGATAGGGATTGACACAGCTTGAAGCAATTCAGATTCTTCTATGTTTTGTAGTGTGATTTGATTCATGCCCTCCAAATCTTCTGAATTGACCATTGGGTTCTTTTGATGTAAGTCTGTGTTAGTCGTTTTCAGGAAATCATTGTACAAGGCCATTTTGGTCTTGTATTGTACCTGGGAGTATTGCATCTTGAAAAACTTAAAGATCAACTGTGCACACGACCCTATCCTGACAATTTCGAAAAAACCCCTAAAAATAGCGCCTGCCGAGAAGTATTTTTCTGGGAAAAATCTGGCACATGGGTTTTGTTCGTGCTTCAATACTGAACAAACCCAGTTCCTTAGATTTTTGATTAAAGGACTTTTTGTAGAAAAATCCTAAAAATAGAGTGACAGGACATTCTAGAAAATTTGAAGAGATGGGTTTTACTGTAAAATTATGCTGATCATACCCAATTGGTCAGATCTGTGGTAGCCTGTTGTTTTTTGTGACATGCAAGAATTTTAAGATAGAAGAGAGGAAGAAGACCAGAGGTAGATCGGAAGTTATTAGCTGCCTCCTTGTAAAAATCTATCTCTGGATACAACCTCTGAGAAGAAAACCCTTTGTGCAACTGATGTTCAAAAAATAACGAAGAACAGTCCAAAACCCTTGTTAGATCTTCAAAAGACGTCCTTGAGAGCAAATTGTTGTTTTGATCTTCGACCTGCAAAAGAAATAATGAAACAGGGACGCCTAGAGTTGATATGTAATGATTCAAGTCTGAATCCTTCAAGTTTGGGCGCCAACTCATGTCTTAAGCCTAATTTAGCTTGATCTGGAGTTCTAAAAGTTGGTTTCCACTGATTGTGGGATGATTTGGCCACTTTTGTCTCCAAAATATCTTAACTTAAGTCAACAAATTCATCTTTGACCTTTTAGGCATCCTCCTTGAGTGTTGGACACTTTTTTCATCATTTCTTAGGCTGAAGTGCCTCTGTTCGATCCTTGCTCTCGGTCGTTCAGTTGAT
>VDFB02180270.1:0-23532 GCA_007258455.2 Sequoia sempervirens
TGCAATCTAAGAAGTAGAAGTATGAGCAATGGAATCAAGCAGATCACATGAATTGGTCATGTGATGTGAAGCACTTGAATCAATAATCCACCTGTCAGTAGATGAATGAATGACACATGCTGAAAGAGATTTCCCTTTACCAATGGAGGAAGACTTAGACACTGAGATGTTATGTTTCCTCATAGCTTCCTCTAAGGCCTCTAGTCTCTTGAAACAATGAGACTTATCATGCCCATTTTTGCCACAAAATGAACAAGGATCTCCTTTATTTTTCTTGGACTTGAAAGAAGAATCTCCAGAGGTAGAAGAAGAAGATGGAGTGGACTTTTGTTTGTTCTTCTGCTTCCATTTGGAGGGAGAATCACTACCTGAAGATGATTCTATCTTGGACTTCTTCTTATTCTTTCCTTTACCCTTGGAAGATTGAGCCATTAGAGCTTGATTCTTAGAACTAGGTAGTGCATCCAACTGAACCAACTTGGTCTGCTTCCTAGTAAGATGCTCACAAAACAACTCAAAAGAAGGAATTTTATAATCTTTCCCTATGGCGTCCATAGTAGAATAGAAAATGGAAGAGAACACTTGATAGGGGCCTTTTAACTTAGACATAATCAAGAAGATACATTCATCATTAGATTTATCATGCCCACATTCTTTTAATTGTGACAAAATCAGTTTGAACTAAGCAAGAAAATCTTGAATAGAAGGAAATGCATATGGAGAGAGTGATTGAAGATCCACAAGAAGCTGCAAGATTCTAAATTGATTGAATTTAGGGTGAAAGCACAAAGTTGAGTCCACTTAAGGTGGAAGTTTCAGACTTAGAAAAAAATGCGAAAAGACCTTTTTGTAGAATTTTTTGATGAAATTAAAACCCATTATAGGTGAGATAGTGAAGATTCCAAATATGTAATTTTTTTTACAATTGGATTATTTTTTTATGTTTCAATTAATTTCTGATGAAGCTCGTCCATAAACTTGAAATATCAAGGTTTTTTAGAATTTGAATAACTTTTTATTAAAATATTTTTTTGAAAAATGAATTGTACGAAAGCGTACTTTAGACAATTCTTTTCAATTTTAAAAAAATCAAAAAATGATAAGTTTAGGTCATCTTATGTGTGACATACACGACAAGTTTTCAAAACAACAAAAAAATATGGCTAATAAAAAATTAACAAAAAAAATATTCAATAAAAAATTACAAAAAAATATCAAAAGCGTGCTTTGGTGAGTTACAAATCTTTTCCCAAAAGGATTTAGAAAAATACGATTATTTAGGTCAAACTATGGATGACGTACACGTGAATGGTATGGTCAAAAAAAATATTTTAAACAATGGTTTTTAGAAATGCCTATTGGAAATCAATTTGTATCATCTGGGTATTAAAATAGATTACATATTTGGAAACTAGACTCTAAGTACTACATTTATGATTATTGACATTTTTAAATAATTCATCTATAAGTGCTTCAAATTTTAAGGTCAAATGTGACAAATTCTTAAAATCGGGGAAAACACTTCCACTTTTTGGACAAAAAGTGGACTCAACTTCTTGCACACACCCTTTACCATACAATTCTTCAAGCTTATCCCAAACATTCTTAGGTGTTTTACACTCCGCAATATGAAACAACAAGTTATCAAATACATGTAATCCAATGAGCCCTTTTGCTTCATCTATTTTACATCTATGGGTAAATTTTTCATATTCCCTTGTGAAATTAGGTTGTTGTGCTTCTAACATTTACCATAAACCCTTAGATTGTAACAATTGAGTAATTTTTAGCTTCCATGTATGATAATTTTGTGGAGTGAGTAGTTCAATTTTCCTTAGATCTGCCATGTTGGACAAAAAATACCAAGAAAAAGAAGATAATGTGGCACTTAAATTGTGTCTTTTACCCCCAAAATGTATTAAAACTTAATTTGCAACCCTCCTAGCAAATTACAATGAATAAATTTTGCAATTTGTACAAGTGACAAGCTCAAATCAACTTTTTATAACACACGATTTTTACAATTTTGAAAAGAAGGCTTGTTAAAATTAAAAATATAGGTTACAAACAGACTCCTTGCGATTTTTGAGCAATTTCAATTTTTTTTTGCCAAATTTTGGCTTTGTATGCAAAAGTTATGCTATTTACAAGTAATAAATGTACCTGTACCTTCAGGCTAAAAAAATAGAAAAAAAATGGAAAAATCTACAAAAATAACTTGCACCACTATGAAGTTCATCAAACCACCTTTTCAATGATCTCATTTGCAAAAATCTGGTGCCCTCGTGAAAAGTTATGCAAAATTAAAAAAGACCTATTTTAGAAAATTTGAAGGCTAATTTGGTGCAAAACTTAAGCCCCTGGTGGGCTGGCCGTCGATCCCCCACGTGACCTTGCACAGGGCTAAGGCAAAAAAACCCCGAACAATTTACAAACTACTAGCGGTTTCGCTGTTCACATGTGTTGCACAAGTTGGGGGGTCGTACAACTCTCTTGCTAATTTTTTTTGCCCTGAAAACAACTTTTTCCAAATATTGGAAAATTATATATCAAAATTCATAGAATCGGCCACTTGGACACAATGGCAAAGTTTTTTTTTTTTCCGAAAAATGGTCCTACAAAAAAGTTGTTTCCTATATTGGAGCTTCAAACCCTTGTTTGCTAAAGATGTAAATGGTGACCAAATTGAGTGAAATGAAAGCCAAATATGACTTTCTCAAGCCTCCTGGACACAATGGGATAACTAAAAATATTTCTACTATAGCCAAAAGTGTTGCAATCACCATATCTCACCAAAAAGCACATATGCAATATAGGATTAATAGATCTTTTCAAACCCTTTCTGATTCCCAAGATCATATTGAAACACAAGAGAAGAGCATACAAGAATCTACAATATCATAAAAGAAACTCAAATCAAAAATTAAAACTTAATGGTAGAAACTCTCTAAAAAATAGGAAGGGGCTTTCCAGATTCAAGATCTTTAATCTGCAACATCAAATAACTTCCACAAGCAATAGAGAGAAGCAACAATGAAAGATTTTATTCCACCAAACAAGAATTACAATATGATACAATATGATCAATATGTTGATCAATATTATCAAGATGTTATACAAGATGAAAGATATGCATGAGATTCCTTTCTTATAAAGGCAAGGTGAGAGATAGGAATAGAAAAGATAATGACAAGTGTCTTAATCCTTTCACATGAGACAACTAACTCATAACTACCTAGGATAATGTAAAGTCTAGATAAGACAACTAAGACTTCTAGAAGAAAGTTTATATCCTAAGCAAACTTAACATGTGAATAAGTCCCCTAAGTCCTTAGTAAAGAACTAACTAGGTATAAGACTTTATTCACACCAACACAAAGAAACCCTACTAAAGTGTATTAGGGTATGATTCCTAAATGATAATGAAAAGATCTAATTAGGGGGAATTAAAAACACCTTAAAGACATATGAAACACAATGATACCTTGTTTTAGATTGTAAATTGAATGAAGCTTGAAGATGAGAACATTAGAAAATAAGTCATTAGGTTAAGGGAAATGGCCAAATGCATGTCCATCATGCTCTTCTATTGGCATCAATCTTCAATCACATGACAAAAGCTTGATCAAATCTACAAATGGGCTTGAAGACCTGCAATTTCAAATAATGTTGCTCCAAGACTTCAATTTTTTCTATTTTGAATACTCCTTATGTTCTCTTTTTCATCTAGTTTGAAATGGTGAAAAGATTAGGTTTTTATAGTTAATTTCTCTAATTTCCCGAAGATTAGATCTCAATAGCTGACATTTACAGTTTGAATTTTGGACATTAAAATGCCACCAAAAACATATTAAAATTTAGGTTTTGGCTCATAAAGGGGTCCCAATTTCCCATGGGTGAATGGGTTTTGGCGTAAATTTCTAGGACACTTGTTTTAGGACAATCTAATAGTTGGTTTTATTTTTTTAATGTTTGTTTTAGTGTCAGAAAATGATAAAAATAGGCCCTGGGATGCATAATAAAGTAAATTAGGCTATTTAGGAAGGGTTAAAATGCATAAAGGAAAGGTCACTAAAATAGGTCCAAACTAAATGTGAAATTGTGCTCACCTATAAGGGAGTGCAATTTTCTATGCTACATCTACTTCAATAGTAGCATCCTTTTTTGGGAACCCATTTTTATAGTCAGAAACATCTTTTATTTCTTTTTGGGGGAATGTTTTCCAACTAAGTTTCCTTTCTTTCTCCACTTTATAAGAGATTGCATTGTATTCAAGTACCTAATCAAGATTAGTTGTTGGGACCTAGCTTCATTGTGCCCACCTAAGCTATGCTTCAGGGGGGTGTTAGTGTATATATGCATTATATCACATGGTTATGCACATGGAATTAATCCTAGTTAGGTGTCTTAAAGTAGTTAGATCTTTTTAACTCACTACCTCTTTCAAGTTTCGAAGAAGTTAACTTGCCAACATTATTTGTTAGTGGGAGTCAATTTCCTAGTTTTCTCTACTAATTGTGTCAAAAAATTCTTCTCTTTTCTACATGTACATATCTCTTTTTCCTTAATTTACATGCTAATTTATCCTATTCATATTCTCTTTTGTATTTCATTTTTATTTTCAATCTTTTATGTTGAGTGTGCACTTAGTTATCTTTTGTGGCTCATTGGTGTATGCAGTTAATATAGTGATTCTGATGAATTCACAATAATAACTAGCCATTAGCTCCTATGTATACCTAATTATAACTTGGTTTCCATCCAAGTAAACTTAGATACTTACCTACAATCCCAAGAATGAACCAACTACTTATATATTATTATAAGAATGATTACATAACTTATTTAAGAGTTAAGGTAGCCAAAAAATAAATACTCATAACCCAATACACATTATAGGATTAGGGACATAGTATTCCTTGTAATGAAACAACTTGCACCATAAAATAATACTATAGGAAATAAGTTACAAATAATTGATAATAATATACATTTTCAAGGAGACAACCTTCTAATCCATAGTGATGGGGATACCTCCAATCTTCTTCAATAAGAAATAATACTCAATATGATGATATAAATATAATTAGTGTAAGGTAGGGGGACAAACCAAACCAAGGCTCTAGGTCATGGAGAGCCGAGAGCGGGGGGTTGCCCTATCATACCTCAAGCTAACGGGTGTGTAGGTCAAGGATAAAGAATGAAGAGAACTCTCATGTGCTTTTGTCATTGTACATATCCAAAAAACCTAAATGGGGCTAGACAAGTTGGTTTTTGGAATTCAAATTTCACCTCAAACAACTCTCTGCCTAAGGACGGTAGCATGGAACAAGAATGACAGTGTGGCACGCTGGCGCCTCTCTGGTGCGCTAGAGTCTATATGACCAAAAAGTGAAAAGTGTAGTGTAAAAAACTAGAAAAAATACTAATGGTTTAGCTAACTAAGTTTAATGAAATGAAAAGAATGATAAAGTACGATAAATAACTATATAAATGGTAAAGAAGGTAGATGAAAGAAAGGGTGATGAAGACCAACTCACTGAGGGTCTAGTTCCCTAGTGAGCTCCACACACACGTTCATCTACACATAGCCAAGAGAGGGAAAAATGTTGGGTTGTATAGGGGTTTGCCTTAGTCAAACCCCCACTTTGGTGTTTCCATCTTTACATATAGCCAGGAAAGCCATGAAGTAGAAAATGCGACAAAGGAAAGAAGAATATCGAACACTACAAAGATACAATGCTACTTTATCAAACCACAATAAAAAAAAGGATAATGAATCAATTTCACCTCCACCCAAAGGCACTCAAGGCCAATGAAGGGAGAATACAAGACAACGAGCTTGGAAAATTCGACACGACCATGACAATGACAAATGGAGGTCTCACAAGACTTCAAACTCACAACTTCTATGGTAGCACCACACGTACAAGATGAAGTTGATGGAGTAACAAACTACTGTAATGCTCAAGAGGTCAAGTGAATGAAAAGAATTGTGGAGAAGATACTAAAAAGATGGATTGAATGAGCAAGATAGGAATTTCAAGATCAAAATGAGAGGGAAAGAGTTGTTTTTAGGTCGATTAGTTGACATAGAGGAATTACGCTTCATGCCCAATGGAGAACGTAATGTCCTTGTGGACACCAGAGGAAAGAATCTATCAGGGATGGCAGCATGTCATGCAAACATTTGCTCACTGTGCTCGTGTCCCCGAAAAATATTCCCTCATCGACACACAGAACAAACGATAAGTGGATGTGAGGAAAATGGGTGATGTGGAATTTCACATTCAAGTTTGATTATTCTAAAGTTGGGGATACAAAAGGGGAATTTATACAAGGGGTACAAATTCACTCCTATACATTTTTCCCCCACTTTAGCGAGCACGAGTATTAATGAGTGTTCAGTAAAGTAGATTGAAGAGTTAAGAATGTATACATGAACTATCAAGGAAGCAGACTACAATCTAGTGAACTCGAAAGCATAGGGCAGGCAAAGGAATCCACAGGTACTCTCTCCCGAGGAGGTTCGAACAAAGGACTCCATAGCTCCTCAAAACTATAGAGTTGCACAGAGTACATCAAAGGCCCATAGACCAACGATGGAAAAATACTGTAGGATGCAAGCACGCATAGGCCCTCGGACCTCCAAAGAAGATTCCCCCCAGATACTCTCTCTTTAAGGAAGCCTAGTGTAAGGGGACTTTGCAGAGTCAGATTGGAAAGCAGCTTCACAGGCGCACCTACAAAGCAACACATTAATCCATAGATAAAACGTGTTAGAAAATAGAGAGTAGCCACACAAGAAAACAAGCAGACAGTCAAAAAATTGAAGGAAGAGCTTTCAAAGGGGTCCCTTGGGAACCTTTCAAAAGAAGAGGGGTCCACTCAAGGGACACACTATTTGAAAGTGCAAGAATTTTTTTCATAAATTGATTCAAGATCAAGGAATCCTTTCAAAATATGTTCACTTCATCAAGGAATTTGAAAGGAAGAAGATGCCCCCTCATGAGGGGAAGGCTAAAGGTTCTCCCATAGAAAAATTTTCTCCCTCCTTAGATGAAAGTTCTTCAAGTTCTTTCTTTGTGAACCCATGATGAAGGAAACACGTTTCATTAGGGGTCCTTGTTGAGAATGCGATTTTTGAAAAAAAAATATTTTGAAAAGATTTTCAAGAAAAGATTTGTTGGCCACCAAATGCATTTTCTGACAATCAAAGTTAACATGATAGCCCCCTCTTAGGATGGTGTGTATTGATCGTAGAGGCACGAGGCATCCTAAGGAGAGAAAAGAAAGAATGAAAAAAAAAATTGTTGTGGCTCATGGAACATAGCGAGATGTCATTGTGGTAACGTTCTCGCACACATGAGGGACAATACATGAGCACCACAACATTAGGAATCAAGCAAAGAAGAGAGAAAGATAACAACACTGTAAAAAAGAGACATCAACATCAAGAACAAGGAGACAAGGGGCAATCTGATATTTTGGGGTCAAAGCTGCTCATTAATATGTATAAGTATAATAATAGTATATTTAATGAACTATCATCAACCCCCTACTATATCAGACCATATAAAGAATGCACAAGAAGACAATAAAAATAAAAAATGGGTCAATATAGAAGGGAGGGTTAAATGCCCCTAACACTTTGCATCATCCCCAATTATTGAAAATTAATACACATAATAGAGGAAAAATGATGCAACAAATAGAGGAAACTTTATGACAAATAATCACTCATGTATCCAAGCACCTACGAGGGTGGCAAGGGTCATCCAGGAACACATAACACAAGCACAGGGGAACACAAACATACACACACACACACTACACTACAGATAGAGAAGAGGTGCCTCCCTAGCACTCATCAACCAAGAGGTCATCAGCCTCCTAATCTAAATCATTATGAGGGGAAGGCAGACGAGCCTGCAAGGGTGAAATGTTAAGAGGGTAACCCTCCGACCCCCCCCCACAACAAGAGCATAGGAAGGAGACTCTTCAAGGTCTCCTCCACTTTGTTCTTGTGGGGCAAAGGTCAATGATTTTTCAAAAAATGTTGAAAGGGCAAGGGCCTCGTCCAAAGAATTAAACATGTACTTCACAGGAGTTCCATGTGTTACCCCATCAGACAAGGGAGGTGGCACCCGAGATTCACTATTAGGCTCACCGAGTGACTCGAGAGTAGTGACGAACTCAGGGGACGTCAAAACTTCTTTCATCACAAGGATGACACATGTTAATGCAGGACCACCCTCTAAAGAAGGTGGTCTTCTCTTATGCCCCCCATTGTTGGTGGGGCCAACCTCCATCTTCCACTTTTTCAAAGGATGTGAGTTCCCCACGGATGATGCAAAAGGCACAAAGGAGGAGGAGAAAATGGTGGCGGACACCACCGAGGTGTTCGACATGTCCATGGGCTTTGAGAATGATGGGATATCTAGGAGGTACATCAAAAGGGGTAAATCAACTGAAGGAGGAATAACCATCTACACCTTTTAGGGTTAGAGGCATTTACACTCACAGCAAGAGCAAGGAGTAGCACCAAGGGTGAATAAACTAAAGTAGAGGGGATAGGAGAGGAGGACATAATAGCAGGCCCTGAAAAAAAGGTGGTCAACTCCTCTTCCTTTCTCTGTAGAACAACCTGCTCAATGGCCAAAGCCTTTTTCCAACGCTTGCACTCACGCACAAGGCAATTCTTGCAACTTCGGGAGCTAGAGGACATAAGCTAAGATGGAACATAAGACTCCTACTCATCCATCAGAGTATCCATCATGATCATTTCTGATGGAGGGAGAGACTCCTAGATGGGATAAGGAGGGAGAGACTAAGAAGAGGTTGGAGCAACAGTGGGGGTAGCAAAATCTAATGTCTCGATGATGGGCCTCTTCCCATTCACTACCTTGGGAGCAGGAGTAGTAGGAGGCCATGGAGGCTAAGATATAGAGGAATCCCCATGAGAAGCCTTCCCCTTACCATACATATTAGGGTGAGAGCCCGTGGGTAAGGCAGGAAGGTCAAATACTTAAATGTTATCTTTATGCCAAGTAGCTACCATCAGACTTCTTATGTGAAAGCCAAGAGTAGTTACCCAAAGCTCCTCTTTAGGAAGGGGGGTAGAAGTAGTGCCTTGATGGTGGGTAGGCTTTTCCTTCCCCTTATGAGAGGAGGATGCAACTTTTTTTTGTGCTACTGGAGGTGCCACTTCTGGTTGTCCTTTTCCCCCGATTTTGTACTTTGCATAGCTTCGGTAAAGCAAGTTCATTCTAGGAGGGAGCAAACCAACCGGGGTGGGCCAAAAATGATCTAAGGAATAACCCCAATGGGATACCAATGGTTGATATCCAGTGTCATGCACAACATGCACGAAACCTTCATGGGAGAACCTCAAACATTTGTGAATAACGGAAGTGATTCTATTCATGGAAGCTAGCCATGGAATGCCCAACTTCACCTGAACAGATTGGATTCTGAGATAACATCAAAGGTTGTATTCACAACCCTAAGTCCAACTAGGAAAAAAAGAGTAATAGAGCCATATGGCTTAAGAGAGAGATCCTCGTGCATATGTATGCTAGATTTGGTTTCCTCGTATTCCTCCCTCTGTAATAACATTTACCCAGCTTGTGGGGTCAACTAGGACTCTTGTAAAAATGTTTCCATTGAGGCGAGCAAGAATGTATAGGGGAGAGGGCTTATTATTCAGAGGCAACTCCTGTGAGGTGAAAGTTACATCTGGTGAACTAGTCATAGGTCACGGGGGAGGAGTAATTGAAACCATGTTAACATATGCCGAGGGATGAGGAGAAGCATTAGAGGGGTCAATAATTAATTTCACAGAATGGGACAAAAATGGGTCTGTGTAAATCTACAACTCATTATTATCCTTTGCTACTGATTTATTTGTGTTTTGTGTCTTCCCATTGAAATAGATGGTACCATTGTTGATGCAATCCTATATCTCATGACACAAACACGTGCAACACTCGGTATCATTCCCGTTAACATGATGGTACTAGAAAAAAGCATTTGCATCATATCAATCAGGATAGGGTTCCTTTAGAGGTCGATGGTTTTCCAAAGTTATGATCTTATCCTTCAACAACTTTTGTAAAATGCAGAATAATATTCTTCTAACTTTGTAAACTTCCTGTTGCATCTGAAGTCGTGATCATTAGTCGCAACAACTACATTCACAGCAGTCTTTCCTTTTCCAGAGATGGACATAATAGACTTTCCTTCTAAATGGGAGCACGAGGAAGATCCCCCGAATTGAACTACTATTTGTTGATACTCCCACAACACGACACACAAATGCACAAAGGGTATTTCATTAGGGAAAACTTCTCCTACTAGGCTCATTGTAGGTTGCCTATGAACACCTTTTGTACATCGGAGTCAGGCAACGAGTACAAGATCTATGAAAAGAGAGCTTGGTATCACACTATTTAGTTAGTTATCTTCTCGTTATCTCCCTACTTACATCAAATGAGATACGATAAGGTCATCTTCGAACCGATGTTAGCTTGGAACTGTCAGAGAAGTTGATTGATGAGTTGATCAAATGAGAATATTGAATTATTAGGCAAGGAACAATACTGGACTCAAGTGATGTGTCCTTGAGAGATCTAGGAAAGATTTTTTCCATTAAAGCATCATGATGAAAGAAATTTTTACACATGGCGTTGAAGGCTAACACATGTGTTTGCGGATCCCCTTTGCCAGTATACTTTTCAAACTTAGGAATCTCCATTCTTTGCAGGAAGGGAGTACTCAAGATTGCTATTGACAATGGGATATGTTGGAAGAAAGGTTGAAAAATTGGTTGGGTAGAGGCTTGGGAAAGGCTTGCCAATTGGTTCTGCATCTAACTCATGCTCTAAAGAAGAGCATTTAGAATAGGGTTAGAGAATGAAAATGGCCTAGTGGAACCCCCAAAACCACCACCACTAGAACCACCTCCAGAGCCACCTCTGAAACCATTTCCATGACCACCACCGGAGCCACCACCACTAGTAGGACCTCTGCCAGAGCCACCTCCACTACTAAAACCACTACTATGGCCTCCACTAGAGCCACCTCCACTAGCACTACCTCCGCCAGTGCCACCTCCACTACCAAAGTTGCCACCACTCAATCCACCAGAGCCCCCATTGCCAAGGGAAGTAGGAGGGGTGAAAATAAAACCAAGGGGTATTCTACTCGCTTTAACAGTGTTAGGATTTTGAGAAGCAGAGGCAATGCTACTCGAAGGTCTTGTTTCATCCATGCATATAGATGTGGTAAGCATCAAGACACCTATTTATCTCTCATAAGTGTCAAGTACCTCTCCTTGGGTAGTATCCGATCTAGTATTATACGAGGGGATATAGGTTTCGATTAGATCAATGAGGCCACAAAAGAACTCTATGTCTGTCTAATCCTTTCCTAATAGATATCTCACCTTGCTAGCAAGTCTATTGACTCTCGCCATGTTTGGTAATTTCTCCAAATGATTCACAAGGTCTAACAATCTGTTATCCAATGCCAAAAGGTTTTCTATAGGGATATGCACAACATCATCCTCATCCATAGAAAAAGCCGCGGGGGATGCTGGAGGGGTAGGAGCACAAGTGGTCTCATCTATGAAACCCATCTCATCGGTAAAACCTGTACTAAAACCGGTAGTAAAATCAGTAGCCAGACTAGTGGAAAAACTGGAAGTGACCTTCACCTTTTCCATTGGTAGATGTTGCACACTCCTTCTAACAACGTACTTGGAAGTCATGGACTGGGTTGTGATGCTCATAAACCTTCACAACACTCAATTTTACAATAGTCACTGGGTGCGAAGGAAAAAGCCTCAACATAAACAAATGGATAGATGTTGTTCATGTCGGGTTCACCAAAAATGTAAGGTAGGGGAATCAACCACACCGAGGCTCCAGGTCATGGAGAGTCGAGAGCGGAGGGCTGCTCTATCTTACCTCAAGCTAATGGGTGTTTAGGTCAAGGATAAAGAATGAAGAGCACTCTCAAGTGCTTCTATTACTCTACAGATCCAAAAACCTGAATGGGGTTAGACGAGCCTATTTCTGGAATTTGGACTGCACCTCAGATAACTCTCTACCCAAGGGTGACTGCATAGGACAAGGACGAAAGTGCGGCGTGTTGGCATCTCTCTGGTGCACTGGCGTTTGTACAACCAGAAAGTGAAAAGTGTAGTGTAAAACACCAGAAAACCTACTAATGGTATAGCTAACTAAGTTTAACAAAATGAAAAGAATGATAAAGTACGAGAAATAACTATATAAATGGTAAAGAAGGTAGATGAAAGCAAGGGTGATGAAGACTAACTCACTGAGGGTCTAGTTCACTAGTGCGCTCCACACACACGTTCACCTACACACAACCAAGTGAGGGAAAAATGTTGGGCTATATAGGGGTTTTCCTCAGTCAAACCCCCGCTTTGGTGTTTCCACCACCATGGACATCCAAGAAAGCCACGAAGTAGAAAATGCGATAAAGGAAAGAAGAATATCAAACACTACAAAGATACAATGCTACTCTATCAAACCACAAAAAGAAAAGGATAGTGAAGCAATACCACCTCCACCCAAAGACACTCAAGGAATGAAGGGAGAATGCAAGACAATGAACTTGGCAAAGTTGACATGGCTGCAACGGTGATAAAGGGAGGTCTTGCAAGACTCCAAACTCGCAACTTCTATGGTAGCACCACATGTACAAGATGAAGTTGATGGAGTAAAAAGATGTTGTCATGCTCAATGGAATGGTATGAAAATTCTCAAGAGATCAAGTGAATGACAAGAATTGTGGAGAAGATGGTAAAAAGATGAATTGAATGAGCAAGATAGGAATTTCAAGATAAAAATGAGAGGGAAAGAGCCATTTTCGAGCTAGATGGTTGACACAGAGGCGTTACACTTCATGACCAATGGAGAACATAATTTCCTTGCAAACACCAGAGGTAGGAGTCTATCAGGGATGATTGCGGTCCACACAGAAGTCTGCTTGCCACGCTCGTGTCCCCGACAAATATTCCCCCACCGACACACAAGACAAATGACAAATGGATGCAAGGCAGATGGGGTGATGTGGGATTTCACATTTGGGTTTGATTATTCTAAAGTAGGGGATGCAAAAGGGGAATTTACACAAGGGGTACAAATTCGCTCCTATACAATTAGAAAATATAGTTTCATATTTGTGAACAATAGACATGCAAACTAGTGTAGATGTAATGTATGTTATATATAAATGATATACTATAAATGATGTGAAGGATGGTAAAAATAGAACCACATGTGGTGGTCATACCCCTAGCTTTCTTACCATTCCCATCACATGTGTGTACCCATGTGTACATGTGAATAAATGTATGTTAGTTTAGTGATTTAATAAAAGACGTTTGTGTTTTTAATTTGGGAATATATTTTTAGTGAATCCCTAACTAGGATAGTAATGGAGGATAGGAGTATGATTGAAATAATCTAGTGTAGGCACATTACTTCTCTATAAGTCTGTTGAAGTCCTAGAAGTGCATTGATAGCCCAAAAAAGTGTGCTAGTGTCTTGAAGTGCATTATATTTTGAACCCTTGGACAATAAGAATTTCCTAATCTTTTTTGGAAAAATTTATTGAAAGAGCTATGTTCCCAAGGATCTACTTTATGTGCCTAGAATCCTATTTCATGTAGTACTTTAAATAATTTATAGAGATATTGATCTTCGATGAGTGTGCACAAAAGTCTTATTTTCGTATAGAAAACCTAATGGACATATTCTCTTGGTGTTGGAGTTGTAAGATGTATAGTCATACTATCTTCATCCTCTCCTATCCATTATGAGCATTGATGATTATAGGAGAAATAAAATCCCTAACTTGTAGAGTTTTCATGGTCACTTTATTAGGTGATTAGTGAAGTCTTCCACTTGTGTAACCATGCTTGGTGCATAGGTGATAGGTTTCATGTGTCATTGTGTTTTTCCACAACACCTTGTGCACTCAAGTGATGTCACATTTTGCAATGTGAAAGATTTAGGTTTCCATGTTTTATTAGTTAATGCCTAATTTCAAAGTTGGGCCATTGCATTAAAGGGTGTTTAAGATTGGAGAGACTCACCAAAATTGAAAGTAAAATAAACAACCTCCATTTTAAAAGAGAGGGTCAATAAAACCCCTTTTATAGAGATCTAGGGTAAATGAATAAATTACATCATTCAGCAATTAAATACACTAGATTAAAGGAGTTGAGATTATAAATAGATAAATGTACAAAAATAAATAAAGTATTATAAAATTGAATAAAATAATAAAAATACATGGCTAGAAAATTATTGTAGATGTCAGATGATAATTTAGCAATAATGTATAAATGTCATTGATGCTTATATGAAGGTGTTAGATTTAGTGAATTCTTTGCCTATTGATCTAGAGATCACTTTTATGACCATGAATATGATCCTTCAAGTGTAAATATGATTTACCTCATGGATGTTCTATGTACCTTTAGATTCAGTTTTTGTAGATTTTAAAATGTTACTTTCAATTCATCTTGATGTTATTTATTTATTACCACATAAAAAAACATATTATTGTGCTTCCTAGTTTTCACATGGTAGGGAAAGTTACTTTCCTTCTATCAAAACATGTAAGAATTTCAATTCAAACATCTAAATTAATGACTAGGGATAATAATGTAAAAAAATTAAGTTGTTCTAGATGATTATGCAATGAAAATATTTTAATAAGATGTTCCCAATTATCTGTGCAAGTAGTAGGTGCTATCTCTAGCATGTAAGAGATCTAACTATGTCTTGGCAATTAAATGGTATAAAATGAAAGAAGTTTGCCCCTTTAAATACAATTCCAAGGGTCATAAATGAAACATTTTTGCACCTTGAGTTGACACACAATATTCATAGGATTGGTAAAGTTGACTACAAATTAAGATTTGAATTTCAAAAGTTAAGGGGTCATCTTTGCAAGTGTGGAAATGACTTGGACCACTTTTTTGATTATGGATATGGCTTGGAGTAAGAACCAAATAAATAGAAGATTAAGATGAATCTCTCAGAAAGAATGAATACTCTCAATTCAAACACACATTTTATACAATTGTTATTAAATAAAAATACCTCTAAATAAAATAGGCCAAAAACATAAAAGAAAAAAACATGTATATATAATATTCACCATTACAATTTAAAGAACAAAATTTTATAAAATAATTACTAAAAAAAAACCTTTTGAAATTATACTTGTACTTATTATCTACAACCCACCCTTAAGAGGATGTTGAAAACCATTAACTTTTTCCACATCCCAATTCTATGGTCTCACTTGTCATCTTTCTCAACTCAAGATTATATACTATTTGTATTATGCATACACACTAATATTGCTCTCATTTGAAATATATTTGCTTAAGTTTTACAATAAGATATAACTTGGATGCGTATTGTACACTTCAAATTTGTTTTATGAATTGAAAATGGATAAAAATATGATATTTCTATAATTTATATACTGATCACACTTCATGATTCGTCATCTATATTTATGATCATTGTTGTCTTCTCCCTCAAAGTAAATCGTGTATTAGGGGAGAGAGGCCCATAATGGAGCAGGTTCCAATAGTTGGGATAGAAGTAGTCCTCAATGGGCCCCATAGTGGAGCACTTTAATATCCAATTGCAAAACACTTCTTATCCATAAAGTATGCAAAGTGACAAATCATGTGATGCCACATCAGCACACCAATAAAACATGACTTAGTGCACCACTATTGGTCTCACTTTCTTTTTGGGGCTTCTTGGATACCTCAACAAAAAACACGCTGATGTGGCATCATATTTGATGATGTGGCCCTAAAACGAAATATAGAAGCACATGAGTTGCCAAATAAACTTTGTACAGAATTGAGAGTGATTTGAAATTTCCACGTAAGATTTTGAGAAATGCGAAATTAGGGTGCTCCACTATAGGCCCCTCTCCCCTATGATCCAAAACATAATATATAATACTAGGCTATCGTAAATTCCGTGGACAACCTCCAGATAATATTTTTATGGTTTGCGAAAAAGTCAATAAAGATAATCTTAGGAACTTTGTCGCAATTGTACATCCACTTGGGGAAATGCACAGTGAAATAGAGCCCCGGTTTGAAGTCTAACTGGGTATCAGGCTACATTCTTTACGAAGCTTACAATGGAGTTTCTGAGCATTACATGGATTCCTCTACTTCTAGTCCTCTTCATTTCGGCTCTGTTGTTGGCAAAATCAAGCAAAACATCCAAACTCCCGCCTGGTCCAATTCCCCTGCCTATCATCGGCAACCTCCACATGCTCTCTAAACTTCCTCACAGAGACCTGCACACCCTTGCCCAAAAATATGGCCCAATTATGACCCTCAACTTGGGTTCTCTTCCAACAATTGTAATATCATCTCCGCATATGGCGAAAGAAATTCTTAAGTCCCATGACCAAATTTTTGCAAGCCGTCCTATAATGGGAGACAATAACCACATTCGAAGTCCCCAGAAAGTTGCATTCGCTCCATATGGCCCATACTGGAAATTCATGCGCAAGATCCTCGTCCGGGAGCTCTTTTCCCCCACCAGAATGGAGTCCTTTGCGTCCCTCAGAGCCCAGGAAGTCCTTGCCATGACACAGTCCATTCTAAAGATTGCGGCTGCCAATGCCAATGCCGGCACAAATCTGTCTGTTGTAGATGTGACGCGAGAAGTCACTTTCTTCACAAATAATATAATCTCTAGAATGTCATTTGGGAAGAAATGCAATGAAGCCGACCTGGGTGGGAATCTGTTCAAGGAAGTTCTGGATGAGGCCATTGCTCTATCAGGTGGTTTCAACTACAGGGATTATATTCCTCTGTTGGGTAGGCTTGATTTGCAAGGACTTAAGCGGAGACAGACCGAGCTTACTAAGATTTTTCATGTTTTTCTGGAGAGAATTGTGGATGAACATTTACAAAGAAGGAAAAATAATGGCAATTTGGAGTGTGAGGACTTTGTGGATGTGCTGCTTTCCTTGTCTGAAGATGTATCCATGGAGATCAAAATCACACCAGACCATATCAAGAATGTCATATTTATATGTATAAAACTCAGTCTATCTATGCTTCTCTTTTATTTCTTCTGTTTTGAATTCCTTTCCTATTTGTGGATAAACTGTTGCCACTTGTGTGAGTTTTCAATCTGGCCTAATTTTAGAAGTTAATGTTCACATGTGGCTCGCCTCAATGGCTTGGACAGTCTGTATACAGAGAAAACAGATCCAATGATTTAGGGCAGTTATGTAGGCAATAAAGACAACTCCCAATTCCCCACATTATAATATTCAAAACAAACCTTTGACAATATCAGTCCAGATTTAAGGGGGCTGGTCGCTTGGAGAAAATAAATTGATACTGTGTTTTTGTTAGAGTAAAAAGTTAGGATTTTTGAAACGGTCTCAATTCTTTTATAAAGTCAATTATTCATTTATATGAGTCTTATTAGATATAAAAAAAATTATAATTGATATTATGTTTGTCAGATTGTTTAGATAAATAAAATTGAAAAGGATTGATCTGTTTTGGAAAATGAAAACATAGTCAGCTTGATCAAGTGGGAAAGCTGGAAACAACAGCACTTTATTAAACTGATCAATCTTGAAAAGGAACTCAACTTATGACCATTAAAGATAATCTTTAACTGTGTAATCCAAGTCGACAAATGTAACATTCAGAAAAGTACTGCAAGTATCAAAATCCTTACAGACGAGCTGAAGGACTTAGAGGAGGGCCATGTTATTCATGTGTTGATAACAAAGTTGTGTTTGGGGAAAAGAGTGGAAAGGCTGCCCCTAGTATGAGAATTAGAGCCATCGAGAAGAAAACCTCCAATAAGAACAATAAGGACCTCATGGATTTACCAGTAAAAATTGGAGGCCTCAGAAATTCTCAAATAGATGTAGATGGTGTTTTTCTTGTTTTCTCCTTTCTAGATCTGATGGTTTATGTTGTCTTTGTTGTTGGATGTTTAATAAAGGTTTATTTTTGTGAACGATTTTCTATGTTTTGACTTTGATTTTACTATTTCTATATTTTAGAAATTTAGATGAAGGGCTTCAGAACTCTTCAAAACTTGTTTTATCTTCTTAATCAAAAACATTGTTCAGAACTCTTCAAAACTTGTTTTATCTTCTTCATCAAAAACATTGTTCAGATATCTTAAATGATGATCAAATCCTTATATTTTTCTTTGTTTTACCTTCTTAATCAAAAACATTGTTCAAAAATCTTAAATGATGATAAAATCCTTAAAGAAAAATATTGATATGTCTAAAATCTTATGATCAGTATTAATGACTGAATTTTTTCTCTTCACTAATGTTTTTGTTCGCTAACTTAAAAAATAAATACCAAAATTATAAATCCCATATTGAACTTTATCATATCTTTATAATTCCACAAAAGGCATGAGTGTCTTTTCAAGAATACGTTCTGTAGACAGAGTATACAATTATCTAGTCAAATGGCAAGTTCAACTCAACAACCACCTACAGCGGTGCATTTAATCATCGTGAATTGTTCAGAGGTAAAAGAGTACAACTCAATTACACTAGGTTGTTTTGGAATCCAGTGAAGTTGAAGATAACACATCATATTAATCACCGAATACCTTTATAAAGCTTATGTCCAATGAAGCAATGCAAACATTCTTGCTAGGTATGCAGAGGTGAGACTATTGGATTTTTAGAATTTACAATTAGATATAATCTCCGATGACTGGAGAAGCATCTACCCTGATAACACCTGTGCATATTAGATAATGTAGACCAAAGGAAGATTAGTAATGTGGAGGGGAAACCCATCATAGGGATGCTACAGTGTAGAAAAAAACTTCATCGCCAGTTTTTCAAGTAGAGCATCCTAATAATTTGATCAGTATGCACAACAATTGTTATCACAGCCTGACCAATTATATTAAACAAAAAACTAATGGAGGTACAATGATTTAATGACTATGCATGGGCTTTACTGCTAGTGAAATGATTCGGCACTGCTATTAAGTCAGTGATCGGAAATATTTAAGATAGCTTTATTTCCCTGCCTTAATTAAAAATGGGTAATGTATCTTGCAATATTTACACTACTAATTAAAAATATTTTAAATTCAATTATATATGATTTGTTTTGCATCAATGTTTTGGATTGTATTTTGTGATCTATTATTAGGATCATAGAATGTTGGAGGAGAAAAATTGTGTAAGAAGTCTACAAATTTTAATTGACAACTATGTTTTGGTACTTACATGTCTAAATTACTTTTGAATCTTCCAATCAAGCACTTAAGATTCTGACATAACATGTTCAATCTTCTGCTAGTGATGATCCCTAAATCATGGTAGTATATTGGAATTTTACAGGACCTCCTGATTGCAGGAACAGATACATCAGGAGCTACATTGGAGTGGGGAATGTCAGAACTGCTTAGAAATCCTTCAGCACTAAACAGAGTTCAAGAAGAGCTCGACTCTGTAGTAGGACAGAGTCGTATGGTAAGAGAATCTGATCTGCCTCACCTTCAATATTTGCAGTCAGTGGTGAAAGAAACACTGAGGCTTTATCCCTCTGCTCCTCTGCTCCTTCCACATGAATCTATGGAGCAATCTACAATAGGTGGGTATCAAATACCAGCCAAGACTGGTGTTCTTGTAAATGCATGGGCTATTGGAAGAGACCCTATTGTATGGGAAGAAGCGAATGAGTTCAAACCTGAAAGATTTTTGCGAAGCCAAATTGATGTGAATGGTCAAGACTATGAACTCATACCATTTGGTTCTGGTAGGAGAGGATGCCCAGGAATACGATTAGCTTTGTCTACGATTCAGCTGGGACTTGCACAGTTATTGCATTGCTTCAATTGGTATCTTCCAAAAGGAGTCACGCCTAAGACACTGGATCTTTCAGAATTTTTTGGTATTACCATGCCAAGAGCAGTTCATCTTTCTGCAATTCCAATTCCACGCCTTCGATTGGACCTCTATGAGTCTAGTACTAGTCTGTGTTGAAAACAGATAATCTGTTGTACAGTATGTGATGTATTTCGTTGTTTTTTCAGGATGTTCGTTAAAGATGTCTGTATCTATTAGAGAGCTCTTTCCTACTGCATGTGCTATCACAACTGATGAAAATAATGGAAAAATGATTTTTTTCAAAATTATTTGGATTGTTTTCTGTTAGATAAATGTATTTGATTGGAATTATGAATCTCTATAGAATTTTAAAAAAGAATGATTTATTCAAAAATAATTTTGAAGTCATGATACTGGTATCAGGATTCAACCATGTAGTTTTACAAGTCAAACTCATTGACCCATGTTTCATGAGTAGTGGTTCAAAAGAACCCATCTCTCATGATAATGAATGCTCCAATTAGCACTCATTACATCTAGGTGATGCTCACAGAGGTGAAGCACCGAGCCTTCCTGGGAGGTCACCCATCCTAGTACTACTCCAGCTCAAGCGTGCTTAACCATGGAGTTTTCCCCAAGGTTAAGCCCACTTAGTTTGCAACCCCATTCACAAAACCTTCAGCAAGTGTTGTGCCTTATGAAACATTCATTATAGAGCCCCTTTAGCTCATCAATTGATAAGTAGGAGGAATTTTCCACAACGTGTCAAATTGTGATATTGCTATCAAGATTCAACCGTGTAGTTTACGAGTCAAATTCATTGACCCATGTGTTCATGAGTAGTGGTTCACTAGAACCCGTCTCTCATAATAATGAATGGTCCACTTAGCACTCATTACATCTAGATGATGCTCACAAAGGTGAAGCATTGGGCCTTCCCAGGAGGTCACCCATCCCAGTACTACTCCAGCTCAAGTGTGCTTAACAACGAAGTTTTCCCCAAGGTTGAGCCCACTTACTTTGTAATCCCATTTGCAAAACCTTCAACAAGTGTTGTGCCTTATGAAACATTCATTATAAAGCCCTTTAGTTCATCAATTGATAAGTGGGAGGTATTTTCCACAGCATGTCAAATTGTGATATTGCTATCAGGATTCAATTGTGTAGTTTTACGAGTCAAACTCATTGACCCATGTTTCATTAGTATTGGTTCACAAGAGTGCATCTCTCATGATAATGAATGATCCACTTAGCACTCATTACATCTAGGTGATGCTCACAGAGGTGAAGCACTGGGCCTTCCTGGGAGGTCGTCCATCCCAGTACTATTCCAACTCAAACACGCTTAACCACAAAGTTTTCCTCAAGGTTAAGCCCACTTAGTTTGCAACCCCATTTGCAAAACCTTCAGCAAGTGTTGTTCCCTTTGAAACATTCATTATAGAGCCCCTTTAGGTCATCAATTGATAAGTAGGAGGTATTTTCCACATCTTGTCAAATTGTGATATTACTATCAGGATTCAACGGGTAGTTTGACAAGTCAAACTCATTGACCCATGTTTCATGAGTAGCGGTTCACAAGAACCCATCTCTCATGATAATGAATAGTCCACTTAGCACTCATTACATCTAGGTGATGCTCACAGATGTGAAGCACTAGGCCTTCCTGGGGGTCACCCATCCCAGTACTACTCCAACTCAAGCACTGATGAAGGGTACTCCCCTTACTTACAGAATCTCAACACACTCACAGAGAAATAACAACTAGATGCAAGAAGAGAACAAATATTTCCTTTTATTACTGGAAGAGATTACAAATTGCATGCCATCTTATGGGCTTCTTACATGCATCTATAGATTGCATATCTGAACTCACGCTTTGTTCTTCATTGTATATTCTTCTAATACTCCAACCCGTCTCCCTGCACAGGCATTCCATCCTTGTTTATATCTCTATCAAACTTTCCAGGTCGGCCTTACTCCTCCTGTCATAGTTGCCATTAGCGTCCAATCAGTAATCAAAGTCTCCAAATTGTTACATCATAATCAACACTCCCCGTGATCTAACTTATGAGATTGTATTTCACAACAACGATGTGAAATACCCAATATCACTCTACCACATGTTGTGATCTAACTCGCTAGCTCATCGCTCAGCCATTTTCTCGCCATCATCTAGACTTATCGTTGTATCATTGGGACCATCTCAAGGGCCCTGTCGATGAAGATCAATCACATCGATCAACTTGTTATCACGATATGAGTCCACCCAGTCATTGCCTCATCGCTGAGACTTGCTCTCCCGTATTGCCAATACATCCAATTCCACCTGATGCCATTTGTTAGGTTCCTTATGAACATCGGCCTATTGGAGGGACTTGCATTAGACTCTTGCCGATACGCAAGTCTCCCGCCGAAGGTGACCATTGGTCCATCAGGGAGATCTAAGTTAGCATCCTGCCAATGAAGCTCACACCTGCCGATGATATACATACCGCCACTCACCAAGATATTGGCCCATCGATGGGACACCAGATGTTGCCTTGTTGATAGGTAATCCTTTCGGTGATGTAACTCCACACACTGTTCACTCACTATTGTCATCAGCATGTCGTTGGGACTTTTAGAAAAGTCACACTGATTAGTCAAGGTCCCGTCGATAGAACATGTTAGCCATTATTTGGTCAAATAAACATAGAACGATGATGCAAGATTGCTCTTCGCCCTAGATTCTCCTGCATCAGACATAGGTGGGTGCATGAAGATGGTCGCACTTTTGTGGCCAAAAAAGTTTTTGGAAAGAGATAACGCTCGCGCGTTATAACGCGCTCGCGTTATGTTGTTTTAAAAGCAAAAAAAAGTTAAAACTATCATTTTCTATTTACTGTTTCTCTCTGTCCGCAGCCAAAAACCCTCACTTTTGCACTCGCATTCTAGGAGGAAGGATTTCTACAAATTTTATCAACAACAGTTGGATTTTCTTTGCAAATATGGGGCCACGACGACAAAGAGGTGTGGGAGGTAAGTATTGTCTACTATTTGCTTTGAATTTCTTAGTTTGAAATTGATTTTGTTTGTTTTAGGTTAGATTTGATTGTTTTTTTTTAAATTTGTAGGAAATCCTGCAAATCCTCAACAAGAAGAGGAGGCAAATCCTCAACAACAAAATCCTCAAAAAAATCAACCTCAACAACAAAATCAACCTCCCCCACCAATCACTCAATAGCCTCTTGGCACTCAAGAAAAAATATGAGTGAAATTGACAATAATAGAAAACAACTTGAGGATCTTATCAGTGGATTGAGTGATCCAAATGCTTCAACCACAGAAAGAATGCATCTAGTAAATTCATTGAAAGAGATGTTAAAAAATGTAGATGCAATTACCCAACAAATATCTAGATGGCAAGATAGGAGGCAGGCAGCCAGGGCATATTATGTAGACAAATTACCATATAAACAAGCAAAAGATTTAAAAATTAATAAAGGTGATTTGTGCTCTCTAGTCACTGACCCTAGGTAAACAAATCAAAAATCTTACCCTCAATGCAAAGAGGGTTTCCTATTCACGTGCCACCTACCCGCAGATTAGAACCATTTTTAT
>VDFB02180271.1:0-34760 GCA_007258455.2 Sequoia sempervirens
ACCCATTCAATTGTTTACAACAAAACATAAAACAAATGAAAGAAAAATTGATTAGAATAAACACCATTAATTATAAACTGTAGCTCACAACTTTTTTCATCCAGTCATGGAATGCAAGACCAAAAACCCGGCTAAAAAGCATTCTCAACGTAACGAAAAATCCTGAACAAACTCGACAATCTATCTCTAAAATAAGATAAAAAACTAAAACAAAGGAAGAACACAAAATGTTTTGCCTCCTGCACACTGGCCAAGTATGAAATCGTCGTATCTTTTTTTCCAAATTTCTTCAGATCATTTATTTTCAATAAAAAACCAACGCACAGAATCCTAGTTAATATTAGAGCCAACAGGAATCTCGAGCACTGAGGTCCAATACATCAACGAAAACTATCAATAAGAAAATACATATCTTTTTTCAAAACTGGTGAGAAGAAAACAATAAACCGTGCTGAATTTAACGGTATGACTTCTGGAAACGGGCACGGGCACCGCGACCACCGAACTTCTTGGGCTCGCAGCGGCGGGGGTCAGCGACGAGCAGCGTGCGATCGTAGCGGACAAGGATGTCCTTGATCTCCTTCTTGGCCTGCTCGTCCACGTACTTCTGATAGAAGGCAACGAGAGCCTTCGCCACGCTCTGTCGGATGGCGTAGATCTGCGAGGTGTGACCGCCGCCCTTCACTCGGATACGCATGTCGACGCCGCTGAAGCGTTGGCGGCCCAGTAGCAGGATGGGCTCGAACGCCTTATAGCGCAGGATCTCTGGCTCCACTAGCTCTATCGGACACCCATTAATCTTTATTAATCCTCGCCCGCGCTTGCAGTGTGTCACTGCCACCGCCGTCTTCTTCCGGCCAAAGCACTGCACCGACTCCACTGCGGCCATTATTCGATCAATCTCCTTCGTCTCTCTCTCTCTGCTTTTTAAAACCCTAGAGCCTTCCTCCTCTTTAAGCTTTGCCTTTTTAAAACCCTAGAACCTACCTTCCCTCAAATCGTCGTATCTTACAACCTCCAGAAATTGGAAATACAAAATCAGGAGGCGATCGAACTTACCATTCTCGTTGATGAGATCTTCGTGTTTGTCTTCAAACCCTAACCCTAACCCTATTGAAGACAAAGTGAATTAGATTATAGGCCCAATTTCACAAGCCTAATTCCCTATCCAATGATTTAGAGTGCCTCTCATGGACGGGTTCAAGATCTATTTTCATGGAGCACAAGGTCTCATGAAGGAAAAAAAAAAAATGTTCGAGGAGTAGCAATTGCATCTTGGTGTGCAATGGGTACACGGAATAGGTGTGGAAGGTCATTTTGGAGAAAAATGTTCTATTTTTTTATACATTCATGCAGTACATGAGGTCAATTGGTAGGTCATTTGTCTCTTCGAGACATCGATAAAATTGGCAGGTCATTTAACAAATGATGTTTGTATAACAAAAGTCTCAATAGAGAAGTGATAGCTTCAAATAAACTATGTATCCACTTACATGAACTTTATATATTATTTAATATTTTCAATTTAATCTCCTAAGTGCTACATCTTTGAAATAAACAAAAATAAATAAAGAGTTGTTATGCACTTTAAGTAGTGCAAGCTTCATGTTTTCATGTCTTCCTACCTAAAATTTGATGAGAAAAGTTCATAGTGTATGACATTCAAAGCTTGTAAGAAAATATCCATGTGAAGATGTGTGGACCAATTAGTAGTCGTTACATCAAGAAGGACGTTAACATAGGTTGACACATAGTATGGTGGCTATATCTTTGATATATCTTGGACCAGTGGTAATAGTTTTGATGGGATATTGAATTATTTGTAATAAAGATATTTGCTTTCATTTTATTTTTAGAGTCACATATGCCCTTTACTTTCTTGATTCCCTTATCCTTCTCAAGTGAGGGATTAAAACATCAAACGAAGGAATAATCTGTCAAAGAAAATTTTAAGTAACCACTTGGAAAGTTGGAGCCAAGAACAACAATACCTTCCAAAAAATCTCACTTGTATCAATGATTTCATTTCTAAATGTTCTTTTTTTTATTGTCAAGTAGATTGATAGGTTTCAAAGAGAGTTACTATTAAATAATTTTTATTGTTTGTAGAGATTAGTAGAATGAATTGCAACACCGATTAACCAATTCCAAGTGCCATCTATTGGATTCAAGTTCATAAAGCAACTCACTTGTTTGCCTTTGAATAATACATGTTTCATGTTAAAAACTTCAAAAAAAAATTGTGAAAAAAAATGTTACCATAACTTATCTTCATGGGCCCAACTATTGATGGGATGTCAAAAATGTCTAATTTTTAAGAAATCAATCATATAGTCATATTGAATTTGTAATATATTTGAAACCAAACATTTCAAAAATGTATGGTATAGATTATGGTGTCAAAACATCAATAAATACAATTCCTCTCTTTAGATGTGGCTCCAAATTTAAAATGAGTCTAATGTAGGCTAATGGACTTTACCTATTTTCTCAGTAGAAACTCTTGCCTTGACCATGTTTCCACATCTTGCAAACAACTTAGTTGTCTTGTCTATACTCCCACAACTTACGTGTCTTATCTGCACTTCCATAGACGTTGCATGCAAACAACCAAAAAAACCATCCACATGCCTTGATTATGTTCAACTTTTTACATGCATATTGAATATGAAGATGTGGGGAAGAGGGGAGAGGATTATGGAGGCACATTTCCTGCAATGACTATATTTTGTCAAATAGTTTGCATGCCTTGTCAATGCTTCCAACCTTTTGCATATATGTCTTAACATGGAGAATCAAGGAGGTGGGTGGAATAAGGCACATTTTTCACTGCCTGATTTTTGCTTCAGTGTTATATATGATTATCAAAACCCATTTGTATGTATATTGCAATTGTCGCATTTCTTGAGACTGCATTCTTTTAAGGGTGTTTTTTCATACAGTTCACATGCCTTGTCTATGCCTCCACGTCTTTTTTTCTCAAGTACAAGAGCCAGTATAATGACACTACTATGAATAAATATGTATAGTGTATATAGGTTATTGTTGGAAATAGGATGCCATTTATTTGCAATCTTAAACATTATTTATTTCATGTGTGTCCTAAGTCCTCGGAAAGTGTTCTCAAACACTAGGATTAGAGAGAGATTAATTTTGGATAAAATAATCATGTTAATTGACATTTGTAATTAATTCTAAATAATAGGAGCATGTGAGGGCGTCCAAGATGAGTTCCTAAATAATAGGAGCACATGGGGCACCCACATGGAAGGTGGCACTCACCTTGAGTTCAGTTAACTATTTGGAGTAAGAGATAATACTTTTGAATGCATGTAAAGATCCTAGGAGTTAGGGTTTGATGTTTACATGCATGAATCGATTCGATTGATCCTAAGTCCGATTTAGATTTAGTTTAGTTCGGTTATGGATTCCGGTTATCTTGATTAGTTTTAGTTGAATCCTAGATTGACTTGATTAGCTTGGAATGCATGACTAATAACCGGAATTGCAAGAGCAGAATATGAGTGAGAATTCCTTCCGATTAACGAGGGGATAGCCATTCTTGCATAGATAGTAGAGATCTTCGATTCTTGAGAAAATGACTTCAGGACCCAAAATGACTTGGACCACTTTGGGCACCCAAGTTGGCTTCTTGGAATTAACTCCTTTGCATGTTAAGATATTTTAGAAGGTTGAGTTAAATGGGCCCACTCTTGGGTGCCTACTTTGAGGATAAAGCCTTGAAGATATTTATAGAATAAAGGTTGAGTTACTACTTCAATTTGGGATGCCCAAATGGATGAAGATGATGATTTGGCATTGTTCTTCATAGTTAAACTCTACTTGGAAGAGATAGGCATACCTTTTAGGAGATAGGGATTGAGCTTTGTAATTGTAACTCTTTTGGAGTTTACAAAGTTGTTTATTGCCTATATATCTCAAGCAAGTTGAAGAGAGTTTGTATCAATTTTATTGCAGGTTGTGAAGAAGATTTGATGAAGGCAAAAGAAGCATTCTCAAGCAAGAATTGGAGTTATTGTAATCTACTTTAGAGATTAAATAACAAATTGATTATTGGTGGATTTTTTTCTCGAAAGGGTTTCTCCATGGTATATGTTGTGTATCTTCTAATATCCTGTCTAATTCTTCTACAACCTCTGTCTTCATTCTATAAATGATAAAATGAATTAATCAAATAATCAACCACAAAGAATCTATAACAAATAATACATATTTAGATCAGTAAGTATAATAGTTTTACAAAGTATTAAGCTACATAAACACCTCAATTTTCAACAGTTATGAAGAAGAATGTAATAAGTTTAACATATGAAGATAGAACTGACCTCTACGATTCACTGTATGTGAAGATAGCGTAGTAAGCCATTGCATTAACTAATTTATGTTTGTCTAAACTTTGTCAGTGAACTCTAGATTACTTGACTAATGAAATGTTTATGCCACTTTACTTTGTTCTTATGATATTTTAGCTCATCCTTATTGGCAGGAAGAGGATCATCCAACTTATGGCCTTTTTGAAATCATAGATATTATCTACACTCTGAAGCTCCCCCAATTCGAATCATATGTCAAATGTTATATCCATATGACTGTGTATATAAGGTTAGTGATTGTACATATTTGTTGGAGTTAAAATGACATTGAGGGGGGGGTGAATCATGTCTTAACTATTTGACTGAATTTTAAAATATTTAAACACACAGCTCATATTTGATCTCAATATCATTCGATTAGAGCATTCATGAGTTGAATGTAATCATTCATAAACAGAATGAGAAAAATAATGACTCAGCAGTGAACTAAAACAACAACAGCATAATAAACCAGAGAACACAAAGAACAAAGAGGCACAATATTTTGCGTGGAAAACCCTCCTGGGGTATAAAAACCACTCCCTAAATGCCTTCCAGGCTTAATCTTTTAATCAACTGTTCACAATGCCTTATAGGCTGATTTTTGAGCACCCACTCAAGGAGCATCAACCCCTCATTTAGAGATATCTATCTCAAGGAGTACCAACCCCTCAAATTATGTTTTGAACAATAGTAATGATTCAGAGGATTTCTCTATTTTCAGTTAAGCACATATCTCTCTGTTTTCTCGTCTACAGAATACCTTAAAGATTCAATAACTGAATCCCTAAAATACCTCATAGAAAAGAAATTTACAATCTCTGCATTTTTATTCAGATTTTTATTGCAGAGTTTTATCATACATTTTCATACAGCCCAAGAATGATAATCTCAGAATTACAATAACAGCCGAACAAAAAACTTAGTTTTCTGCTCCTATTTATAAATGCCAGAAAAGTAACAGACTTTAGAAGTAACGGCAGAACAACCAACCAAAACAAGAGCCGTTTCACCCAGCTTCTGAAACTTGTGAGATTGTTTCTCAGACAAATCTGTAACTCCCATGGCTCCATCAACCACTATCGAGCATCCAACCAGAGAGGCACATCAAACAAACCTTCCATAGACCTCTGTAGAAGCCGTTACAGTCAGCAACAATAGAAACATAAACATTCATGATGGCGGCCAGGTTAGGGTTCGATACCCAGCTTAAGAGAATAAACTCAAAAAGTTTTCCCTAATCTTTTCAATTCAAACGATGACACGTTATGCCGTAGGCAACTCTAACGTTGCCAGACAACCTTATGGTTGTCACTTTCGCCAAGAACCACCAGAGTCGAGAGAAGATATATCGAATACAACATGCTACGCCGATGGTCTTCCTTAGTAAAACATTCTTTCGCAAGACATGAGGAAACTTCTTACCGAGATGCCCTTTTAGTTTCATTCACAATCACTGTAACAGACAACTTTCGGGGAGACCTCTTGGAGAACAAACTTTGTCATTCTGAAAGACATTTGATACACATTGTCGCCGTGACAATTCAACACCTATGCCGAAGGCCTTTATCATTTCCAAGTCACCGAGACTATACATAGTCGGGGAGACACTATATAGACTGCTCCATGTTTCACCGTTACTCCACATGATACACATTGGTCGCTGTGACAAATGGTTTTTCTTATCGACGAGCCTTCTATCTTGTTTTAACACTGTCGCTGTAACCTAATGCTGTCGGGAAGACATTTCATAGAATACATTAAGTTTCACCGAAAGACTTTATTCACTCTGAGTCGCTAAGACTTTACCAACCTTTCGCGAAAGCCTTTCATTCGCCTTCGCCATGACTTTCCACAGTCGGAGAGATATTATATCGAACACAATATGTTTCATCGAGAGCCCTTAATATTTTCCATCGGAAGACCCACAGGGTTCGTTATGACATTATACCGAAGAAAAACTTTTGCCGATAAGACCCTTTTTGAACACGGTCGGTAAGACAATATGTCTTCGGAGAGACCATATGCCGATTACAACACTCCTGCCGAAAGACATCCACATGCATTAGTCGGAGAGACATAACCTTTTCGCTATGACCTCAGCCCGACGGCCAAGCTCATGCCGATAGAGATTCTTTCCTGTGCCGGTCGGTGTGACAAACCAATATCGCTGAGACCACATACCGACTGATTTAACTTATGCCGATATAACTACTGTCGCTGAGACAACGAACAATGTTACGCCAAAAGCTGCCAGAATGTTAAATTCAATCGACATAACATTAGAAATGTCTTGCCGATAGGCAACTTAGACATTTCAAAGTGGATCGAGGAGACCCTACCATACTCATGTCGATATGTGAAAGCTTGTGAAATGCAAAGAGAACCATCCTGACAAAGAATACCAACTTACAAGTTTTGTCAGACACAGAAATAGTATTCATAGCTTGAACCAGAATTCTTATCACCATCTTGAAATTTAAACATAACAAATAACTTTCTGTAAAAGCCAAGAGACATCAAAGAAGTGCCATTGTAAATCATAAGGATTAGGGATTTTTTCATCAAGGACAAACCATAAACACAACTGGAATCCAACAATTTCAATTTGATTTTGAGTGTTTTCTTTCAAATCAAATTTTAAAGAAATGAAGACACACAAAATTCTTCTAGTAAGGCAAGTGGTACATGTAACTCGAGCTACCAATTACGCCATCATAAATAAAACATGAATGATTGACATATCAGTGCGATTGGGTTTTCAACTCGTGTGGATTCAAAATTGGTGTAAAATGATTGTGCTAATAGTGTAGTTGCAATGAATCTTGAATCCATAATCATGAATGGTCTCCCTGTTGGGCCTCTCACCAAGCGGTCTCAAGCTAAGAATGGGCTCTTCTTCCTCATCCTCGTTGTCAAGGAGGCACAACTTGTGGAAGGAGGAGGATGAAGTTACATAGTCTTGCGCCATGAAAGGAATCGTTGTGGGGTAAGTGGGAAAGGAGAGAATCTATGACGACTAACCTCTAAAGGTGAAGAGGATCGGATATGATCATCTAGCTGGGAAAATGGGTCTTTGGGTACATAGAAGTGGTGCAAGTGAGTAGCAAGAGAGAATAAATGTTTAGACAAGAACACAACTTAGAAGAAGTGCTTAAGTTGGGTGGGCAAATGGGGAAAGCATGGATTTTAATACAGGAAAGATCAGTTGTACTCGATTACCGTGTCATGGGAACAACTTGTCACTGCAACTGCATGGTCTCCCTCCACCTAGACCTTAATCACCTTAATATCGAGTGGTGAACAAAGCTAGCAATGCAATAAGCAATAGACTGAACAGTAACCATGGGAATAACATCCACTTATAAATGTCACATCCTTCATAAACACCATCATCAAAATGTAGCTAGCACTGCACAAACGTGCCATATGTGAAGCCTCAAGTCACAATACCAAGACAATATGGGTGGTGTTATTATTTCCCTGATGTTGGCATCTTACATTTTTTTGATATGCTTGTGGGTGACTTTGCAACTTGACTTGAATTCTGTCAGGCAATGAACATGACAACCCAGTTCCGACGGACTTCAGCTAGCAACCTCAGACTAAATTTTCAATGGTTTAGATCATTTTGATCATCTTCCAACCATTCTCTAGCATTGCACATTGTGGATTGTCAAAATTAGCTTGGCTCACGTCAAATAGATATGCCTTCGATGTAAATTAATTGGAATCTATTTTCATGGAGCACGAGGTCTCATGAAGCAAAAAAAATATGCTATAGGATTAATTGGAATCTTTTTCTAAAAAATAGCAACCCCTACCTTTTAGAATTGGAAATTTGAGCAAGTGAAATTGAAGTGGGGCTAGAAATTGCTCCTACAACTTAGGAATTTTTTATGCCATTTGTCTATCATCTAAAATTTTAAATTCCTATCAGAAAATAAAAATGAGAGAATTTTTATTTATTTATTTATTTTTATCAAAGCACTACAAATCATTCCTTAAATTTTGGAGCTTAAACTTTTTAAGTTGAATTGCACTATTAAAATCATGAGACCACCAGCTTAAAAATATTCTTAAAAAATCTCAGCAGCACCCACTGAAATATTTTAGGAAGCCCCCATCCATGGGACCTTACCCTAGTCTTGTGTCAACAATTTGAGTGAGATTTGAATTTAGGTAGGTGAACTACCAGACACTTAGAGCAAGTAGTCACACCACTTGACCTAAACCTCGAGGATATAAGTCACATGCTTTTATTAAGTATTGGTATATAATTTAAATCTTTTATGATTTTATTTGTATTTATTCTTTTGAAATAGATTTGATATTTTGTTTACCTTCTTATTCAATTACTCGTGTTCAAACTCATAATTTGTGAATATGATTTTAGGTTAATTTTATCGTTTGTGAAAATAAATTCAAATTTTTAATTTCATATTTAAATTTGGAGTCAATTTTTAGTGTCTAGTTGAAATGTGAAACATTTCACTTATCACTTTTGAAGTTGTATTTAAAGACTAACCCTAATTTATTTTTACTAAAACCTAGCAATTAAAGATCCAATGAACATTTAGATGTGTATTTGCATAATCAAAATATTCATTACTTTACGACATGCTTGCATTAACATCTATGACATTCCTTGCATGGTTATCTATTGTCCTCAATCTTTTCAAAAGGCTGTTAAGTTAGTATCTTGAGGGTTTCACCAAGGGAGAATGCACCCTACCTAGCAAACTACTCAAAAGGCATTCTTAAGTTCACCATAGATCAAATAGAACAAATTATAGGCATCCAAGAGAACTAAAAAGAAAGATCAAAGTTTACAAATATCATATCCATCCACTAAAGTTTAGAAATGCCAAGTTGGTTAGATTTATATTTTGTGCAAATTGATTATGTAATCATGGAAGTGACCCACATTGACAAATAGTTAACTTGTGAGTTCTAAACATTCATCTAATTCAACTATCTATCACAATATTTTTAATTCCAATTTCTAACTAAGTACCTTTTATTTTTATATTTATTTTAACACTTTACTTCACTTAGTTTCTAACTCTAACTACATACCTAGGTTAATATCATATTAGTTATTGTTTAATTATTTATTGATTGAAAAAAATGTTGAGTAGTTTGAATTGAAAAATTCCATAATTATATGTATGATGCAAGTTCACTTGTCGATCACGTCCATCAATGTTGCAAGCATTCTACATGTTGCAAGCGTGTAACAAGCTACTATAGGTGTTATTCAAGTTGTCAGGTGTAAAGAAGAGTCATTCTAGGTGTTAGTCTCATGTCCTGAATAGTATAATGTCTCTTGAGAAGAGGTTTCTAACTTGTACAAGTCATTGGGGTGACACTCTTCTATATAAATTAGTATGAGGGTGATTCTTATTAATTTCAATAATGTAATGAGTGTCAATATATATATATATATCAAGTGTATGAGTAGATAAATGAGTCTATGTATGTGTTTTAGCACTAGTCTGGAACATCATTATGTGATTTATGGAATCAAATATTCATATCCTCGCTAATTTTAGAATAGTTATGGCAGTTAACATTGTTGGAGATTGCGTTAGGGTAGAAGAGCATGATAGGGGTGGTTTTGCTCTTTAATTGGGAGTTGATTGACTTTATAATAGGTTATGTTTGTTGTTTCCCCATATTGAGTAGTGTTGGGGTAGCAAACATTGAGTTGTTAGATTATTTGTTCCTTCATAGGTCACAAATGCTCTCCTCACCATGGATTCATTTGTATTCATGTTTATTTGAGAAATGTCAATATTCCCTTTTTATTTGTTGGTGATAGTTAGGGATGGAATGAAAGTCATTTGGGTCCCATGTGGGTGTTTGGATGGTGAAATAGTTATATAAGGCTAGTCATTGATATTCCAAGGCAATTGATTCATCTCCCATTGCTACAAGGCTAAAGAGGAATAAAAGATAATTAAAGAATCTTGTTAAAGATTTGGTTGGCAAATAAATTACAAGATTTTTGCAATGGAGGAGATAAATAATGTATTTGAGTTTCTTATAGAGTGCAGGTTGTGCATAGAGTGAAGATTGGGAACGTTTTATTTTTATTGTGCATACTCATAAGTCTATTCAAATGGAATATGTCTTAATGAATAACATTGAGTAGTGAGTGGGATGTAGTATCCTCTTCTTGGAGATTTTCCACTCGTTTGATTTTTCCACACTCAAACTATTATATTATGTGTGTATTTGTGATTATGCCCTATTTTTTGGTTGGTATACCTATCTCATTGGTGTTTTCTACACATTAAATATTGTTATGGGTGTAAGAGAATCCATAGGGTAATTCATTGAGAGTGTAGATATTAAGCTAACATAGGAAGACATAATGATACATCACATCACTAGAATTATCAATTTACTAATTTATAGATCAAGTAGTATTGAAGTTATAAATTTCTAGTTGCTAAGTAGGGTTGTGGATAGTTTATGCCATCTACAAGGTTAAGTGGTAGTGATAATATAGTTCCTTATAAAGCTAATATCAAAATAAGGTGATGGATTAGGATTGCAAGAGCAACAGATAGAGGAGAGGAGGAAGGTGAAATCCATTTCAAAAGACTTGAAGAAGATGTGGCAAGGATATCTAATTTAGTGGGAAAGATAAATTAGATTGAAAACTTCATGCAAGCCTTGATTGAGAAGTTATGAATGCTTATGTGTTGGAAATCTAGTGTGTTATTCACCTAACAAGAGTTCATCGTTGAGATAACATATGTGAACTATTCAAGTTCACATTCATGTGTTCAAGAATACAAAGTAGTAAATAATTAAAAAATACCAATACAATCTTACTTGTAGTGAGTTTCAATAATTGTAGTTTAGCACGAAGGCTTATCTTAATCCAATGTTAGTATGGTTGTAGCTACAAGGCAAGTGGTTGAAATGAAGAAAAAGAGAACCCTAAGTTTAATGCATAAAACCTAGGATGAATTTCTTTCTTTTTCAAGGGTACATTAGGATGCAAATCAACAAGGTGTTTAGATTGACTTTCAACCATGAAGGTGAGTCAATCAGACCTAGATCTGATCCTTTTGAGCCTTGGAAATGGATTGGAATTGATTTGTCGTGATTAACCTAATTAGACTATGTGCCCTAATATGAAAATTGTAAGATATTAATAATTGACAAACTATAACAGAGATTTACAAATAAATTTGGGAAGGGTAGAGTTGTGTACCTGCCATATAAATTTGAATTCAGTCACTATAAGAGGACATAGGCACCTAAGGGCATCTCTATCCTTGTAGGGCTATTTCAGATCTATTTTCATAGTCCTCCAATGTTGGATCTAAGACTTCTATTTTTGCTTTGCAAACTTGTTAGATCACTGTCAGATAATTTTATAGGTGAGTTTTCGTGAGTTGACAAGGTGTAGGGATTTGAATGCAATAATGGACAAATGATCTTCAAACTTCCTTCAATCCTCTCCAAACTTGAAATGTGCACATTTAAAGAGAAGGAAATGGTTATGCCATTTAGGGGCTTGCCTTAGTCAAACCCCATGTTAGTGTTTCCACTTCCACAATGACAATGTTAATGATAAAAGGATAAATGATAGGAAGTAATGATGAATCAACAAATAGTTGCAACTTGCCACCCTTCAATGGATTCCTTGAAGGATTGAAGTCATATACATCACTTCAAGGTCTTGGATCTTGTTTTCTTGAATGCTTGAATTGCTTGGATACCTATAAAAGGGTTAGCCTTCACAAAACAATGATAACATGAATACACATAAACTCACATAAGATTTGACATGATGCATGGATCTTGAATTACTGTATTAAATCACTAAAATGCTACTCTTCACTTGCTCTTGACAATAATTTTTGCTCTTAATGTTCACCTCTTGCTTATTAGATTTTAAATGATGCAATAACTAGGTATTTATAGGCATTTTCTCTAATTCTCATAAATTAGATCCCGATAGATAGCATTTGCAATTTGAATTTTAAATGTTAAAATACTTGACATCGACATATTCAAATTTGGATCCTGACAAAATAGGGGGACTTAAGTGCCCAAGGGCATCCAATATTGGCCCTATTTTCTAGGAAATAAGGTGTTAGGGGCAAAACATTAAGTGGATGCAGTTGTTCTATGCTTGCAATTTATTGAAAAATAATAAAAATAGGCCTCAAAATGCATAATTTAGAAATTAGGGGGTCAATTAGGCTCAATAACTTAAAGGGGGAAAAAAAAATAGTGTGAAATTGTCAAGGGTGATAATTTATGATGCTACATTTAGCCCCTACTTTAGTGAGAGTATGAACTTATCCTCAAACTCACACTAAAGTAGAAAAAATATGTCAAGAGGGGTTCAATTGTCCAAATGTTGAAGAGATAGGATGACAAAGGATCTAGGGGAGTGCACAAGCCCCCGAGATCCAATATCCCATGAAAAACCAACATGAGGAAAAAGGAACACACATGTATGAAATGTAGCAAGACAACATACACAAAACATACATGATGAAGATACGAAGCATACATGATGAAAACACATGACACAACTGTGATTGACAGATTAGTATGGGTTGATTACGCTTGATCCATGAAGAATCAAAGTATAACAAAGCCACTAACGTCAAATCTCAATAGGATCATTCAAATGAAACTTAGACTAAACATTTATCAAAACTAAGCATACTAAACTACGAATGCTCTAAAATGTCTACTCTAATCCATCTGAAACTTATCCGTTGGGGGAGTGGTGTTGTGTTGATGTGGTACAATAACCCTTTCCCAATCCCGTGGATGAATGAGCTTGTTCCAATCAGTTTTATTGAAGAAAAATGATGCAACGATTGTGAGATGTGTATGAAAGCATGATTTTAATCTAAATGAGCATGATGCAAGCTAATTAAACATGATTTTATGCTAAAATGATGAAGAAATGCAAATACTAAGCTAATCTAAATGGATTCTAAGCTAAAATATTCAAATCCTAATTAATAAACAAGTTGAGTGGATGCATTTTGTGATTATGGAAGCCATTAATGGAAGATTAAAGCTAATTAATGGAATTAAAACAAACCAAAAGATGTTAAATGTGTGCTAAATATGAGTGTGAGCGTGAGTGATTTTAACAACATAACTCTGATGTTAAGAGATGGATCTATTTGTCTCCAAATAGTGACCTATTTATAGGAAAGCAAATGAGAAATGAAGGGTTGAGATTGAACAAGCTAATCAACGATCAAGGATGGAAGAAATTGGAGGCATGGATCATGGATTTTCATCAATGGATGAGAATGCAAGATGAGATTTAATCAAGGGCTAGCATTCCTTCAAACAACACACTTTCAACTTGTCTAAGAGGTCACAAGTTAACTTGCACAAAAGGTCACAAGTTAACTTGCTCAAGAAGCTAAGTAAGTTTGTTGAAAGAAAGGAATATTCCCCTTTTTCAAATGAGTGAAGAGAAAGAATATTCTTTGGAATATTCTCACAGGTGAGGGAAAAGGATAATTTAATTAATTAAAATAAAGTTTAATTGTGCAAAAGGGGAAGGAATATTCCTTCTAGAGGAATGTGCAAAGGAGGAATATTCCCTTGCAAGTGGGGGGAATTAGATTTTAATTGATAATTAAACAATATTAATTATGCAACTAGGGGATTAGAAGAATTAGATGAATTTCATTAAAAAAAATGATTTAATGAATGGGGGAAAGGTAGAGTGACATTTAATTAAATAACTTAGGGTTATTCAATTAAATAAGATTCAGGGAATTAAATTAAATAGTTTGATTTATTTAATTTAATGAGACGAAGTGTTAGCACGAAAGGGGGTGAATTAACCCAATTAAATTAATTAGGTTAATAGATGCAAAAGATGCAATTAATTAAATAGTTAGATTAATTTAATTAATTAAGCGAAAAGAGGATGGGTTTCAAGACAAAACGATGTTAGTATACATGATTCAAGTGTATGATATCATTTGAGACATTTTTTCAATGTCTATATTTTGCCCCTCTTTGAAGCGAGGTACCTGTTATTTTAGTTCAAAGATTGACACACTTCAGATGAAAAGCTACCGCTTAAATAAAAAAATAAAGTTTTTCTAATTTTTAGATGCCCCACTGTTGCCCCAACAGGAGTAAGCTGGTTCCCTGCCCCCTCGAGAAATTAGACATAAATTTTGAATTTTGGGTTGATTTCTCAACAAAGGTTAAAATGATGCCCAAGGGGTTCAAAAAGGCTCTAGGATGCAAAAAAAATGCCAAAAATGCAAAAAAAATGATGCAAAATAAGGTTCAGTTTGGAAAAATTGTTGAAAATAATGAAATGCCCTAGCTTTTTGGTTAAATTAGGGCAAAAAACCCTAATTTGCAAGCATAAATAGGTTTGGAAGGGCCACTTTCAATTCATTTGTGCATTCAAACCTTCAGGATTTCTTGCACTTTGAGCTCTGACCCTTTGACGAAATGGTGCAACGAGTGCTTCCACAACACATTTCCAACCGGGTTCGAGAGTACTAGAGGCTTCCAAGCACAGGACCACCGGTATGTGATTCAAAACTTGATTTGAATTTTGACTTTTAGGCACATTTAATGCATTTTGAAATTTGAACTTTGGTGGCATCACCATATTGTGACGCTTTTTCTAGAATTGACGACGCTAATTTGATTTTTAGTGATGCATATGTAAATTGTGACATAGTTGTAATTTAAATTAGGGTTTCATTCTAAATAACAATGCATATATGTGTTGGCGACGCATGTTGTGATTTGAAATTAGGGTTAGGATTTTCGAGTCAAATAATGATGCATATGTGTTTAGCGATGCATGTTACGATTGCATTTTAAAAGCTTTGGGTGTCGTTGTTTGTAATTTGAATTATAGCAACACTATCGTAAATAGCGGCTATCGTAAATAGTGACGTTATCGTAAATAGTGATGCTATTGTCATTTTGGGGATAAAACTCCAAACTTAGCCAAATTTTTTAATTTTTGACATTGTGCTTCATGGGTGTAGGAGGTTATCCCTACTTTGATGTCCTGTGAGCACCAGCCCACAGTTTTGTCCAGACTCGGTGATTTGTTTGAGTTACAATAGGAGCACTTGGGAGAGATTAGCTTGTGGTATGTTGCGTACATGCCCATCATCTAAACACATTTAACGATGATGACAACATTGTGTGAGCGATGACACATTAAGACCTCATCGTTCCACTTACCTACCGGTGAGGCGACAATGACGTTGGAGGATGTATGGCAGATATTGTGTTTGTCAATACATGGTGAGTGTGTGATATATGATATTGACACTGACTGCAATGTGTACCATGAGGTGCTTGATTAGGAGGACATTGTCCTGGTCACTTCCCAGATTGATCTTGAGATGTACAAAGGTTGGGTGTCGACCTTCAGACTGATTATTGCGATGATTATCTCAAGCTTGGTTGCTCCAAATTTACGAAGTAGAGGATTCAGTATGGGATGGGGTATGGCTTGGCATAGGATGTTTTAGAGGACTTAGTATGCATGGGGGCTAGTGATGTTGGCCTCCCTCTATAATGATATGCATGATTTTGCATATTGCGATGGTAGGGCGATTGACATAGGAGTTACTCTACTTCACATTTGGGCTTGGGAGCACATTGTTGTGCTTCGACCAATTGTTCAAATAGTAGATGTAGAGCCAGATGATCTTGTTGTTTGGAGATATAGGGGCACCATCACTTTACAACACACAGGGCAACTTGGTATTCCCTATTGGCGCAAAGTGATTAATGATATGATAGTATTTAGATAGCGGCCCTAGCTACATATGCCAACATGGTACGATGATGTACAACAATTGTTCTTTGCTCGACAAACCCGATATATGCAGGGTTGAGAGCACACTATCATTGAGAGATACTTGCTAGATAGGGTGGCCAGACAGTTTGACGAGTGGCAGGATAGGCCTGATGATGCATACACTGCCATCTTTGCCAAGTTAGCTTGGGATATAGCATGGGGTCACACAATCCCAACCCATGAGGTTGTAGAGGGCTTTCATCAGTTGGTTGCTAGGTCATGGGCCTATGATCAGGGATAGGATGATGCTTAGATGATGCTTGTGTATGATGCATGGTTCACACCCCCTTGTTGATTAATAGATTTAGCAGGTGCACCCCCATGAGGGAGACCAGGAGGGAGGGGTGTAGGTAGTGGCAGAGGGCAGCTAGATGATGGCCAGGGACGAGGATGGGGTAGAGGATAGGATGGTTAGGATGACTAGGATCAGTAGGATGGATAGGTCCTGGGTGCACCACCAGTGCATCAACAACCACCAATACAACATTAGCCTCCATAGTAGCCACTGTCGAGGCCAGATCCCCATGATGCATAGATTTAGCAGCTGCAACAACAGATACAGGTGGTTACAAGTGAGGGATCAAGCTCGACAACATATTTTGGTTATTACTACTGAGAGAGACCAGGCTAGATAGTAGGTTTAGGCCTTGACAACTGAGAGAGACTAGGAGCGTCAACTTAGACAGACTGATGATATGTAGTTAGCTTAGGAGGTCAGGCAGTGTCAGCAGCTAGAGAGTATGATAGTTGCAGCTTAGGGGCGGATAGTGTCTACCCGTTTGTATAGAGAGGTCATGATTGAGGCGGCATATTATCATATGCACTACCATCGGGATGTCCCTACGACGCTTAGACAACTAGATTACTCGCAGAGGAGTCAGGCACATCCCTGAGCCAAGGATCAACCCGAGAGACAGCCTGGTGAGGGGAGTAGCCATTAGGGCTAGCTCATTTGTACATACACTTTTTGATTATTTCCCAATTCTTTATACAAAGATACATTCATGGGCTCCTTTTTATAGCCTCATGGATATTGTACTTTTGATTGATACACATACACTGATTCAGATATTGTACCATGACAATCATTTTTTGATATATAAATGATACAGATTCGATATGATATGATGTGTTTATTTTATTTTATGCTTATGAATGTATGGATGTATTTGATGTCGATATGATGTGATATGCTTATATATTATCATGTATGGATGCAATTCTTTTATTTATGCTTATGCGATATGAGATGTAATGATATGGAAAGTATGCAATATTATATTCTTTTTCAATTATCTTTTTATGATATGATATGCAAATGATATGGATGCATTTATTTTTGTGTATTTTTCTATGCAATGATATGATGATGTATGCATATGGATGTATGGATGGATTATGCAGATGTTTATGATATGATATGATAATGTGATGTATGTTTATGATGTGTTATGATTATGCAAGATGTGTGCATGTTGATGATTTGTGGATGCAGGATGGATGCTATGATGATGTTTTTGTTGATTGTCATGATACCAGGTTAGCGCGGAGAGAAGATAGAAGAAATAAGATGATTGACCATTGATTTTGATGATTGATTTAAAAGTTCCAACAAGTCTATGATCCAATGAGACTTTACTAGAGGTTCTACAGTGATGATAAATGCATGATGATGATGATGACGATGGTGGTTTTCTCATATCTTGGGATTGGGATTTTTCGTTGTTCCTTATTGTTTGATATAACACATAGACACGATGCATCAAGGTATTAATAACCAAGATGACGTTGTATCTAGTGTAATGAACTTTGACTCTACAAGCAGATAGGATAGTTTTTTTTCACACCTTGACATACAGAAACCTCATTGGAATGTAAGTTAGAAGCTTATAATACATTGGAACAAAGTATACACAATAGTCAACAATTTACTCCAGACAACTTCCCTACACACAACTAAGCAAGTATGCACCAAGATTATTTTACAAGAATATCCCCAAGCACAACAAACAAAAGATATTGATCAATGCTCCATTCCTTTCTCTCTAAATCATTTTGATAGACATCATCAAGAGGTCCTCAAAATGGGTATTAAGATAAATCATAAGAAAAGATCAAAGATAAATAGTCAGTGTTGTCTATATCTCTTGCCAGTTTAATTTTAGCTAAGGTGATTCTCGATACCAATGCCCATCGTAGGAAGGATACATCCTACGACATGTTGATTAGATGTTTTGATTAGGATACTGTGTTTGATAAGTCATTAATACAAACTCCACTGACACATTTACCTATGATCTATACTTTAGATTTTGACAATTAGGTTCTCACTTTATGACTTGCAATACTTGTTTGCTATTTGTTTTGTCAAAGGTTGAAGGTGACACTCAATTCATTATGGATGGAGGTTTATTGCGGGTGAAAGTGAAATGGGATGGGTGGTTTAGGGTTTTCTGGAATATTTTAATGTTTTTGGTATTTTGAAAATGTTTTGAGGTTGTTTTTGGTCTTTTTAAAAGTTTTATGTGAATGTTTATGTTTTTTCGGTTATTTGAGGTTGTTTAGGGTTTTCTCTAAGATATTTGATGTTGTTTAGGTTTTTTGAATGTTTTCCAATGTTTTTGGGATTTCCAAGTTTTTCAAGTGTTTTTGTATTTTCTAAGTTTTCAAATGTTTTGGTATTTTCCAAGTTTTGACCAAGAATCTAACCGAAAAGACCTATCTTATGGGCCTTATGGGCTAACCAAGGATAAGCCTTGCCTACATTATATATGTAGAGACCACGTAGTTCGACTGACTCGACTTATTAAAGATGAGATATTAACAGTTGATGGAATGTCAATTTACTATGACAGACTCCTAAAGGATTGACCTAGGGTGTCTCAAGCGCACATCAATGATGCCCTTGCCTATGTTCAAGCTTAGAGACTCGTAGTTCAACATGGTACTGTTTTTGGATTTTTGATGTTCGACCTTTTTAGGGATTTTGATTTTACAATTTTTGAATGCTTTTGGATTTTAGTTGTATAGGATTTTGCAAATGTTTTGGGATTTTCTTATGAATGTTTATGGGGTTTTTGATTGTGACTTCTAATAACTTTAAGATATACAAGAACTTGATCTGATTCATAATGAATTTCCCCTAGTGTGAGATGATAGAATACCTCGATATAGGTAGGACAAACTGACCTTAGGAATATGCTAGGTAGTACTAAGAGGATATGATACTTCATAACATCAAGCTATGATAAGTACACATATTGGTGATGGAATGAATAGGATGGATGATGTGATGGATAGAATGATAGGATAAAGAGCCCAGGATAGATGGAGGTACTTTATTTATGCAAGGTACCTATTTGCTAGGTTTTCACCAAGGTACTTGCCCAAAGTGCCACCAAAGTGGTTTTTGCTAGAGGAGGATTGTTTTTCTTTAATTTTTTCAATCCTTTTTCTTATTTTTTTGGATTTTGTTTTTTTTTTTGTATTTTCAAATTTACACCCTTGAAGACTAGGCATAATTTTTTTTAAGATGCAAGTTGTTGGCTGGTTCCTACAAGGGTTCACCTTCAGATGTTGACAATTGATATGCTCTTGATCCATAACTTGTTGTGATGACAAAGGGACCTAACTAGTTAGGCTCAAACTTTCCTTTACTGTCCTGATCTAGAAGGTTCTTCTGATTTTTCTTTAGGACAAGATCCCCTACCTAGAAAGACCAACATTTGATCTTCTTGTTATAGCTCTGTTTTAGTTGGTTTTGATATACTTGCAAGTGATTAAGGGCATTAAGACAACGCTCATCCAAGAATTCTAGCTTGTTCAGCCGAGATACTTTGTACTCTTCATCAGTGATTAGGTTCTATAGTGACACTCACAGTGATGGAAGCTCGACCTCAATAGGTAGGATGGCTTCTGATCTGTAGACCAAGGAGAAATGGGTTTCACTTGTAGGTGTGCAAATACTAGTTAGATAGGCCCAAAGAGTGGTTATTAACTGCAGATGCCAGTCACGACTAGCTTCATTGACCATTTTCTTTAGGATTTTTAGAATGGTCTTATTTGTAGCCTCAGCTTGACCGTTTCCCTAGGGGTAATACAGGGTAGAGAATTGGTGTTGGATGTTGAATTTTTGACATAGTTCTTTCACATCTTGATTCTTGAAGGGTGTTCCGTTGTTTGAGATAAGGGTTTGTGGAACACCATAACGAAAGATGAGGTAGTTTAGGATAAACTTAGCAATTTTCTTTCCCATTATATAGGTCATAGGAATAGCTTTGACCCACTTGGTAAAGTACTCAGTGGTTGTTATGATGAACTTGTAGCTATTAGATGAGGTTGGAGTGTTCTTTCCTATGAGATCAATCCCCCACTGTGAGAAAGGCCAAGGTGTGATCACTGGTTGTAATTCTTGATCTAGAGCATGAATTAGATCTCCATGTCGTTGACATTGGACACACTTCTACACATACTGATGAGCTTCTCTTTCCATGGTTGGCCAATAGTACCCCGTACTCAACAGTTTCTTAGCTAAAGTCATACCACTAGAATGGGAACCACATATGCCATTGTGTACTTCTGTTAAAGCAGCAAGGCTTCCTCTTGGTTAAGACATTGTAGTAATGTCCCCTTGATGCTTCAGCAGTAAAGGGTATCACCTAGGATCACGAATCAGGGTGCCCTTTTAACAAAGGTCTTTTTAAGGTTGGAGGTGATATCAGATGGGAGGGTTCCTCTGCTTAGGTAGGTAAAGACGTCATGATACCACGAAGATCCAGGACCAACAATGACACACAAATTTTGATTTTGGGATTTTGAAAACTGGTACGAGAAGTTGTTCTACCAAGAATTCACATTGCAGGACATTGTTTGGCATGTCTAACAGTGACTCGATTGTTGTCATGGCATCTGCTACTCTATTGTTCATGCGAGGAATCTACTCAAAAGTTATATCTATGAAAAGGTCCTTGAGACTCTCTACCATCTTCTTGTAAGGAGTAATATTGTCGTCCTTAGTTTGGTAGTCGTCATTGACTTGGTTGATAACCAGCTATGAATCTCCATAGACTTTTATTTCTTGTATCTGCCATTGAATTGTTATCCTTAAACCTGTGATCAGGGCTTCATACTTAGCAATGTTGTTAGTACATGTAAATGATAGCCTATATGAGTTTGGGATGTAATTGCCTTGAGGGGTGATGAAAAGAATACTTTCTCCTAATCCATGTTGGGTGAACGATCCATCAAAGTACATTTTCCACTAATTTGTGAGACTAATAAGGAACATTGATTCATTAGGGAATTCATATATCAATGGGTTCTTAGCATAGATAGGTGCCTCTTCTAGTTGGTCTTCGATCACTTATCCTTTGATTGCCTTGCGCTCTACATACTCTATGTCAAATTCAGTCAAGATCATCACCCATTTGGCCATTCGCCCAGTGAGAATTGCTTTGGATAATAGGTATTTCAATGGATCAATCTTTGCAATGAGTTTGATTTGATGTGACAACATGTAGTGTTTGAAATTTTGTGAAGCAAAAACCAATGCTAAGCAGGCTTTCTCAATGGATGAATAGTTCATTTCATAACCCACTAAGGTCCTACTGATGTAATAGATAGCCCTTTCTTTTTTATTTTCATCATGTTGTGCTAGTGTTGTTGATGTTGTTGAGATATACAAGATCAATGGTTTGTTTGGTATTGGTGGAATGAGCACTGGAGGTGTCAATAGATAGTCCTTAATCTAATGGAAAGATTTATCACACTTCTCATCACACTTGTAAGTTATTCCTTTATGGAGAAGATGTGAAAAAGGGTGGATTTTGTTTGATAGTTGCACTATGAACCTTTTGATGGACTACAATCTTCCTTGTAACCCTCTCATTTGCTTTAGTGTTTACAGTGGTTCCATGTCTAGGATGGATTTCACTATTGTTGGATCAATTTCTATCCCTCTTTGTGAGACGATATAGCCAAGAAGCTTCCCTGACGTAACCCCAAAGACACACTCTTTTGGGTTTAGCCATACCTTGTATTCTTCAATCCTATCAAAGATGGGTCCTAAGACTTGTATGTGTTCACTCCTTTTCTTTGATTTTTCCAAAATATCATCCACATAATTTTCAATTATTTTGTGGATCATGTCATGAAATATGAGGGTCATTGCTCTCTGATAGGTTGTTCCTACATTTTTTAGCCCAAACGACATCACGTTCCAACAATATGTCCCCCATGGGCAAGTGAATGCAATTTTGTGTTGATCCTCCTTGGTGATCATGATTTGATTATAGCCTAAAAAACCATTCATGAGTGATAACATTTCATGCCCAACTGTGAAGTCCACTATGATGTCAATGTTAGGGAGAGGGAAATCATCCTTTGGGCATGCTTTATTCAAATCTATGAAATTAGTGCATATTTTGATGCCCCTAATGGGTTTTGAGACTGGTACTAGGTTTGAAACCCACTCAAGATAATCCATTGGTCGGATGAATCCAACATCAAGAAGCTTTTGTAACTCAAGTTTGACCAAGAGTGCTATATGAGGGTGCATCTTCCTTAACTTTTTCTTTACTGGTTTGGCTCTGGGATAGATTGCTAGATGATGCACCACCACTTCTGGATCAATGTCTGGCATATCAGTTATATGACCATGCAAAGTTAGTTCTTTGCTCTTTCAAGAATGTTGCTAGGTTCTTATGTTCTTCATCCAATAAGGGTTCAACATAGAAAGTGATCTTGGGTGCTTCTTATGTTCCCACATTAAGTGGAGTGGCCTTTTCTACTAAGACTATTGATTTCTCTAGGTGTATCACGCTAAGGGGGAGATTGAATCCCTCATCCTTGGGCGCCTCAGAGAGGTTTTCATCCTCAGATACATCCTTTCTTTTTACTATTTTAGGATCAAAAAATGCCACAGTTTTGTTTTCACTCAAAGATCTGCATGTTTGTTGCATTTCATCAATTTTGCGACTGAAGGATTCAATCGTCTCCCCGTAGTACGCCCCTATGTCTAGCTCTATGTCAAAACCTTCCTTATGATCTGCCCATGGTAAGTTGTCATAGAGTCCCATGAATTATGAGATTGCTTCATCATTTTGGAATAAATCTAGAATCAGCGGTCCTTGTTGGTCCAAATCAATGAGTTGTGGGTATACTAGGCATGTTTCAGTTGGTTGATTGCTTGGAGAAAAGGATGTTATGGATATCATGAAGAGGTAGTTATTCACAAATAAATTAGTAACATCAAGGGGGAAGTCACCTATGGTCGTATCACGCGACGTAGGTAACCAAGAGGAAGCCTCAACTCATTTAGTAGAAGTACCTTTGCCAATAAGGGTGACCTTGCTAGTAGTACAACCTAGGCTAAGATTCTTTAGATGTTTCTTGGGAATGATAGGTTCTAGCAAACCATTCTCATTTTGTCCTAGTTTCTCATTCTTGGTATAGCCCAAGCCCTTCATTAGCTATAATCCTTTGTTATCATCTTCCATGGGAAGAATGGGGACATGTCTTTCGTCCTAATATAGTAGTTTAGAGACATCTTCTTCATTGATATCTTCTTTGTTTAGGTCCCCCCATTTGGTGAAGGTAGTGGCTACCATTTTGATAGTTTCTGAGATGTTGTTGCTAGGTGTGGGCTTCCCATGGGATTGAGGAGAAAGAGGTAGCTCTCCTAAGACAAAGGTATTCTTCATTAGCTTATAGTTTCCACAACCATCATCCTGGATCATAGCTTTGATGTTGGGAATGTTCTGCACAATTGGTGTTTTCATTTTTGAGGTTGATGCAAGGGATGATGGGTCAACAAATGAGGTAGAAGGTGTAGGCCCTTCATCATTCTTGGGTATTTGGGGTATCTTATAGAACTTGGCCTCAAGATTCTTGTAGTAGTAAAAAGGCTCAGGATCTCCATGGATGGTAATTTATTTGCCCTCAAAAGGAAACTTCACACATTGATGATAGGTTGAGGCTACAAATTTTAGGGCATAGATCCATCGTTGGCCAAGTAGGATGTTGTAGGGAAGATCAAGGTCTAACACTTGGCATGTAGTTTCTGTAATGATGGATCCCACTTGGATGGGTAGTGCAATGATGCCTTGTGATACCCACTCTTGGTCATCATATGCTTTGATGGTGGTACTCTTTGCTTTCTCAATAGTATCCTTTGAATAGCCCAGGTTCTTGATCAACTAAAGGGTACAAATTTTCATACCAACACCTCCATCTACTAAGACTCTTTTGACATTATTCTTATGATTAACGACCTCAAGGTGTAAAGCATGATTATGAGATGGCTGTGATGGTAGGTCTTGTTCTGAGAAGGTGAGAAGATGATTAGCAATATGCCCTACCATAGCTTGAAACTGATCTATATCAATATCCTCGAGGACGAATGATTTTGATAAAGCTTTCTCTAGGATTTCCCTATGTGCGGGGGATAGCCTTAATAATTCTAAGATTGATATATGTGTGGGGGTCTTTTCAAGTTGCTCTAAGAGATTATACTTGCTAGGATTTGATGTTGGCAAAGTAGGTTGTGCCCTAGATTGAGATGGGAGTCCTTGGATGGTGATTTTTCCATGTCATGTAGTGACTCAACACTCCATACTAGGCCCTTTGATGGTGACAACAGTGATGACACTATCACAGGAAGCGGCTATAATGGAATAGTATGTTGCACATTTGTGTAATCCTTAGCTTTTTCGTTGTTGTTCCCTTTGCTATGATTTGGCATAGGGTTCTTGTATATCTTAAGATCCTGATTCTTGGCTGGTACCTCAACAGATATGGTGTCATTCTCTATAAGGTCTTGGATAATATTTTTGAGCCTCATGCAGCTTATCATTTTGTGTCCTTTGATTTTGTGAAAGTCACAAAGATCGTTCTTGTTGTACCAAGATAGTTTCTCTTGTGGTTCTTGGTAGTTTTTGAAGTTGGGAAGTGTTATTAGGTTTGACTCTACCAATTTATTCATGATGGTCTCGTAGGTTCTAACAACTATGTGTACTTGCGTTTAGGATAGTTGTTTTTGTTAGGAGTTCATCATTGTTGTGTGTCGGTGTTATTGATTTGATGGTTCTGAGGGGGTATTATTTGCTGCACAGTTGGTTGAATGTTAGCAACTTGATTGTTATTTGGTCTAGGAGCACTTAGGACCACTTTAGCATCTACTACACCATCATTTGTCATGCGTTCTTGTTCTTATCCCAGACACGAGGCTTGTTGTTTGAACTAGTTGATGGTCAATTATCTTTGTAAGCTTGAGTATTTCCTTATGAGATTAGAGCTCTCTCAATGTTAAGGGCTCTAGGGACAATATTTTCATAAGATGTGATGCATTGCATTTTCAAGTGGAAGGATAGATCCAAATCTAGATTTGTTATGATGATCCCCACTTGCTATTCATTGGGAAGGGGCCACTTGTTCTTACTAGCTATTTATCTCCACCGTTATAAGAAATTAGCGAAAGATTCTCCTTTATTTTATCTAAGAGTATACAACTCTTCTAGGCTTACATCCATATCAAGATTAAAGGAGAAGTGATCAATAAATTTATTGGTAATTTCTTGAAAAGTTTTGATACCGGGAGGTAGTTTAGAAAAATAGTCCATGGCAGGACCTGTTAGACTTCAAGGGAAGAGGCACATTAAATAAGAATCATTGTAAGCAACCTCCATACGTGCATGACGTTAAATTCTTTGACATGGTCCACAAGACTTCCTCTCCCTTTGTATTTATCAAATTTGGGGATTTCAAAGTTGGGAGGGAATGATACCATTGCGATGTTTTGATCAAATGGATAGGGACATATTCTGTGTATGGGGCTTCTTTGTCTTGCCCATCTAAAGGTCCTGCATTTTTTGTGAACACGCCTTAAGTTGGGATGCTAGATCATCTTGTGGGTTTTGTGGAGGAACATATGTTGAGATGATGGATGAGTTTTGATATGATAAGGTGTTGTACGAGGTGTATGGTGGTGTGAGATTTTGTGAAGGTGATTGCGATGTTGATGTATATGTTCCTAATGTGTTTTTATTGACGATGTTTTGTTGAGGATTATAGTAGGAACTTTGTTGTTGTTGTTGTTGTTATTGTTGGGCATACTGTTGAGCTAGCAAGGCTTGTTGTTGTCGTTGTTGTGCTAAGGCTACTTCTTGTTGTGCCACTAAGGTTGCTTGTTGTTGTGTTGCTAGGGCTACTTGTTGTGATACTAATGTTGCTTGCTATTGTTGTTGTGCTGCTAATGTTGCTTGCTATTGTTGTTATGCTAAGGCTGCTTGCTATTGTTGTTGTTGTTATGCTAAGGCTGTTTGTTGTTGTTGTTGTTGTTGGACGACTTGCTGATAAGCTTGTTATGCTTGTTGTAAAGCTAGGGAATGCACTTGCAATGTAGGATTAGTTGGTTGTTGGGACATTTGTGATGTATTGTAAGTGTTGATGTTCTGAGTGGGTAGCGGATTGGTGATGTGAGGTTGTGGATTACCTTGGTTTAACATTCCTTGTAAGATAGTGGATTAGGGTGGAGGAATGTAAGTTTGAGGTCCCATTTGATTTTGCATGGTGAAGGGGACCATGGGAAAAGATGAGGATGGTGCCATTAGATTTTGAGATTATAATGACACACTAGGACCTTGAGTACATTGATTAAAAAGGTTCCCTTGTCCCATGTCTTGAGGATTTCCTTGTGCTAGGGATGTGGTCAAGGTATTACTTGGGTTGATGGGATTCATGACCAAGGGATTGTTTTGAGATGGGTTGATAATGGATGGGATGGATGTGTTTTGTGAAGCCAATGGTATGGATGAACTAGTTGGAGGATTGGATGGAGATGTCCCTATTTGCATTAAGGGTTGACTCTGTGTTATGGTGTTGGCATGCCCTTGTGTTGTAATTTGAGACACTTGGTCCACACTGCTTGGTGTGATGGTAGGCACACTTGTGGTACTCATGGGAATGGATGAAGAGGGGTGTACTTGATATGTGGAGGTTGTTGTGGATTAATGAAGTGTAAGTGGTTTATATGGTTGTTGGGGATCTTCGGGAATGGGAGGAGCACCAAAGGTAGGTGTCCAAGTAGTGGTTTGGGATGGAGGATTGGTATTAAGGGTACCCACAAGTGTGCTACTTTCAAATGGAAGAATTAGACCAAAGTACTTGGAAAGAGTAGTTGCAAGACTAGGAGTGGATGTTTGATTTAACCCTAGTGATGGAGTTGTTGGGATAGTGGATGACATCAAGCCTAATGATTGTGCAAAAAAAGATGGGGAGTTAGGAACTATGTTCTTTAAGACTTGGTGCTCCATGATTTCTTCCCTAGTAAGTCCAAATGGGTTATTCGTGTTGTCTTCTATCTTGTATGGCCCTGATGGTGATGAAGGTTGTTGTGATGGAGTAATGTGACTTCTTGGATAAAATTCTAGAGGATTTGGATCACTTGAGGTAAATGTGACTTTGGTTTTCTCCATGATTCTCTTGTGTTGTGATCTTGTCTTTACCATAAATTTTGGGTCACCTATGAGAGAGTTATGTTGATATTTGTAATGTTTTAAATCTCTAGTTGACTCAAATTTAGGTAAAAGGGATGCTCTAAGTATTTTTGGAGCAATGATGATAATGGGGGATGAAGAGATGGTTGATATGGAAAGTGATCTTTGCAAACATTTTGGGACAATACTTTTGACTTGAGAGTTTGATGTTTTGATGTTTGATAAAGGATGTTGATGAACTTGGAAATCTTTAGGGTAGACTCGTGACCTTCAAGATAAACTAGTTTAAAGATGATAACTAACTCAACTAAGTGCATGGAAAAGGATACATTTCACATACAAAGTAGCTAACTTAGGGGTTGGTTAGATAGATTTCTTAAGTCAAAAGGTGTTGATGTATTCAAGATTTTTGCAAAGTTCAGTGAAGTGAAGTTTGGAATTTGATGAAGGGGTGAGTGAAATGTTTGACCCAATGTTGACTTAAGGTGAACCTTTGTTTGATAAGACCAAGGTAGTGAGAAACATGATAGACCTCTAAAGTTTTCAAATCCTAAAGACCCAATGTTTTAGATAGGTTCATTATCATGAAAAAGACTTGGGTTTTGACCAAAAAAGAACATGTATAATTCTGGATTGTTCCTTGAAACAAGTTTGTAAAAGTTGTATACAATCTTGGTTCTATTTTGGTGAAGTGCCAAAAGGTATTTTTTGAGAGCTTTTGGAGTAAGATGCCTAAGTTTGAAATGATGACCTATAGACCTTCTCTTGGGGATTCTGATTTTGCATGAGATCATTTAGGGAAGCCTAAGATTGTTTTAAAGACCAATGTTTTGACTTAAATGAGGGGTTCGTATTGAGCATACATGTCTAGATTATTTAGCGGGATAAGTCTATAAAGCCTTGTTGCCAATTTGTTCCTATTGTGGTATTATTTTTGGATACATCTTCTAATGTATTTTTGACTATGATGTCTAAGTTTGAAATAGCGGCATGTAGACCTTCTCTTAGGGATTTTTATTTTACATGAGATCATTTAGATAAGTTAACAAATAGGGTATTTATTGCCATGCGGGTGGTGGTAATATGAGTCTTCCAACCACAATACCAGCTTGTTCATCTTCTTCATCTATGATGCATGCTACGTTTCTCCACTAGGTTGGTGTTTCCTTGGTTTTAAAAGTGAAGCTTCACAAACTACTAATTATATCGGTTTGTTCTCCGTTAATTAGTTCAAAGTTTGGTTGAATGATAGCACCTTCAAGGTTAGGTTGTTCAATGGGAGTGATTGGTCTCCAAATAGTCATGTGGGGTTCAATTGTGTCAATTTATCTTGCTTAAGTGAATTTATTTTACCACAAACACTTGTCTTGATTATGTTCAAACTATATTTCTATGTCAAAAACATCATATATATTTCACAAGATCCATTTTGTGAGAAGGATGAAGTTCAAGCCATAGTTGCCTATGTTAACTTTGGGAAATATGAATTGAGATATAAACCAAAATACTTAGAAGCCTCTAAGAATAAATTCTTAGGACAAACATTAATATCAAGGTTTTTTCAAAGGGTATCCATATTTAGATCAAAGGGTTTGAAATTTTGAAGAGGATAGTGAATTTTTTTTTGCAATGTTTTGGAACCAAGAAAAGTATTAAACTGACTCACAAGCATTTACCATCCTAGGTTCAAAAGATACTACTTGCTAAATCCCCACTCAAATTTCTCCTAACACTAAGACAATGTGAACAACTAGAGATTTGGTGACACTGGCTCCCCTCCATAGCACACACTTCTCAAGACCACCAAATCTCAAATCCTAAAGGTTTGAAGATCCTAAGGATTTTTTTGTTTCAAAAATGAAGAGTACAAATGTGGGGTAGCTTTAGAACGATCGTTCCTACACCAACAAGCATAAAGGTTTTTGGCTTCTAAATAATGGTTCTTAATAAGGGCTTTCATACAAGGTGGCCATATACGTGGCAATATTAGCTCAAGATTATGGTCAATCAAGAGGCCTCCCAATCCCTTCCTAAGAAGAGATTTTGACATATCACATGGATACTAGGGGTGACACTTGTCAATATGACACATCTGCACCTGTTGTTTATGACTTTCGTCATAAACACATTATTTATATAGCGGCTTGAAATAGCTTGGATTTAGCTTGTTTTTGCTTGGGTCATTCCCTCCTTTCGAAGCAGGGAGGTAGGCCCTCTAAAGATAAACAAAAGTAAGGAGGTAAATTTGTAGTTCGATCTCCCAGTTCACATGAAACAAGGAGAGAACACACACCACGCCTTTTCCCTACACTAGCATGGGTTTCATTTTTAATCCAAATTAAAAGATGTAGGTGATTATACAAAGTGTTAAGGAATGTTTCTGATTCTCAAGATTGTCGAGTGGTGCAAGAGAATTGCATACACATTCAATAACAAAGATGTAAATCAAAACATAGCAAAAAATCATTAATTTTAACTCCTAAAGCTAAGATGAATTCATTTTATGCACCAAATGAAATGTTAAGTTGTTTTGTCCAATTTTAAACCCAAAGTAAAATGATGAAGTGAGGGTTCAATTTTAGTCTCATTTGAGCGTTCTTTTTAAGACCCAATTGAAAATTAGTGTGGTCTTAAAGCATAAAATTAAAATCCTAATAAGTGGGTTATAATTGCCCGAAAAGCGTCAAAATGCTTGTTACAATTATAAGACAAAAAGATAAGAATGCTTCTTCACTTTTCCCTTTATCATCCAACCTGCAAAACCCAGTTAACCTAAAATCCAAAACAACGTTAGAGGCATGTTAGTAATCTAATGAAGTGATTTTTTTTAAAAACACATGCTAAAAAATGATCATCAATTTTCTTACCAGAGTTGGTCGTCGCTATTCATGACAGCGTCACTCTGGTGAATTTGGGCATCGCTCTATAGAACCAGTGACGACGATAGTGTTGTTGTTTGGGGAGCATCGCTATTTATAAATCTTCGATACCTCTAAAAGTATTCAGCGTCGCCATTTATTTTAATTAGTGCCATGATATTAAATAAGTGTCACTATTTCAGATGACAATAGCATCACTATATGGCGATGCCTAGCAAAGGCATCGCTAAAATTCCTTTGAGCTTCACTATATCCTCCAAGAGTCAGAAAAAATGGAATTTGAGATAGAAATTGATTAAATTTGATCAATTTTTCCCTCCTTCTAGTGCCAGAATGTGATTGACGGATTAGTCTGGGTTGTTATGCTTGATCCATGAAGAATCAAAGTATAACAAAGCCACTGATGTCAAATCTCAATAGGATCATTCAAATGAAACTTAAACTAAACATTTATCAAAACTAAGCATACTAAACTATGAAAGCTCTAAAACGTCTACTCTAATCCATCTAAAACTTATCCATTGGAGGAGTGGTGTCGTGTTGATGTGGAACAATGACCCTTTCCCAATCTCATGGATGAATGGACTTGTTCTAGTCTATTTTATTGAAGAAAACTGATGCAACGATTGTGAGATGTGTATGAAAGCATGATTTTAATCTAAATGAGCATGATGCAAGCTAATTAAACATGATTTTATGCTAAAATGATGAAGATATGCAAATGCTAAGCTAATCTAAATGGATTCTAAGCTAAAAGATTCAAACCCTAATTAATAAACAAGCTAAATGGATGCATTATGTGATCATGGAAGCCATTAATGGAAGCTTAAATCTAATTAATGCAATTAAAACAAACTAAAAGATGCTAAATGTGTGCTAAATATGAGTGTGAGTGTGAGTGATTTTAATAGCATAACTCTGATGTTAAAAGATGGATCCATTTGTCTCCAAATAGTGATCTATTTATAGGAAAGCAAATGAGAAATGAAGGGTTGAGATTGAAAAATCTAATCAATGGTCAAGGATGGAAAAAATTGAAGGCATGGATCATGGATTTTCATCAACGAATGAAAATGCAAGATGAGATTTAATTAAGGGCTAACATTCCTTCAAACAAACACACTTTCAACTTGTCCAAGAGGTCACAAGTTAACTTGCACAAAAGGTCACAAGTTAACTTGCTCAAGAAGCTAAGTAAGTTTGTTGAAAGAAAGGAATATTCCCCTTTTTCAAATGAGTGAAGAGAGAATATTCTTTGGAATATTCTCATGGGCGAGAGAAAAGGATAATTTAGTTAATTAAAACAAAGTTTAATTGTGCAAAAGGGGAAGGAATATTCCATTTGGAGGAATGTTCAAAGGAGGAATATTCCCTTGCAAGTAGGGGGAATTATATTTTAATTGATAACTAAACAATATTAATTATGCAATTAGGGGATTAGAAGAATTAGATGAAATTCATTAAAAAAAATGATTTAATGAATGGGGGAAAGGTGGAATGACATTTAATTAAATAACTCAGGGTTATTTAATTAAATAAGAGGATTTAGGAAATTAAATTAAATAGTTTGATTTATTTTATTTAATGAGACGAAGTGTTAGCACAAAAGGGGGTGAATGAAACTGATTAAATTAATTAGGTTAATAGATGCAAATGATGCAATTAATTAAATAGCTAGGCTAATTTAATTAATTAAGTGAAAAGAGGATGGGTTTCAAGACAAAATGATGTTAGTATACTTGATTCGAGTGTATGATATCATTCAGAACATTTTTTAGTGTCTACAACAACATAACATAGAGATGATAAAATGAAAACAAACATGATGCAAACATAATGCAAACACAAAAAAGACACAATAAAATACAAGGTTAGTACTAAATGAATTCGAGTCAGTAAGGCAAAGAAACCTCAGTCTTAAATTGTCTCAAATACCAAACTTCATCCATCAAATAAAGGAATGATCTCATGAGGACTAACAAGCTGTCTTATGCCACGCCACTCATGAGCTACATGAATCTACTGGCTAGCAAGCTATGTTATGATAGGTGTCCATGCAATATGATGGGTTCCACAAGGCTAGAAATTTTCATTATGCTAAACACTCATGAAACACATGGCTTCACTAGCAAGAAAGATGTGTTATGTTTGATTACCATGTTAAGGTGTTCATGACCCACACCATAACAAAGTCTGATATTTGCTAGGTGAATCACAAACCAAAGGCAACATGGGCTAGTGAAGTCTGATATTCACTCTATTGAGCCCCCAAGACAAGGTATCAAATTGAGAAACACACCATGTCTAGTGAAGTTTGATATTCACTAGGTGTGCACCCATCAACAACCATACCAACAGTTATACTTCTTGATAACCTTGATAAGGTGCCATAAAATGATCAAGATGCTATGCTAATGCATCACTAAGTTCAACATGTGTGAACAAAGTGAAGAAAAAATACCAATGCTAATGCTCCACTAAGTCCAATGCGTGTGAACAAAGTGAAGAAAAAATGATAAACTCACCTAAGAAGGTGCAAAAACTCACCTAAGGAGGTATATAAATGATGACAAGATGGTGCCAAAACCTCAAGGGGTGTTATCAACAACACCACCACAAAAGGTGATTTAAAAAACAGCAAAGGGGCTTTGCTCAATGAAAGGTCACACCTTAGGGAATATCACACATGACATCACCACCAAGAGAGGATTAGTCATGGAATAAAAGACTCACACCTTAGGGAATATTGGCCATAATATTACTACCAAGGGGATCATCATATTCTAAGAAAGGTCACACACTTAGAGGACATCAAGCCCAATATCACGACAAAGGAAACACTTTACATAAAGCAAGAAGGCCACACTTTGATCGATGAGGTCACACTTCCTAGGGATGTATGATATCATCACTAAAAAAAGGGACCATTTCTTTATGCAAACAATGAGCAGGGTAAAATATGCCCCCTTAAACTTTTAGTGTACTTGCTACAATAACATTTTAAGGAGATAGAAAAGGATTCCTTGTAAGGAGTGCACCTAGCACAAGGCTATCTAATCCCTTGCCCCCAAATTGTAGGGATGAAGGTGAGCCAAGATGGATTATGATATGTTTCTCCTTTCAAGATGATATATGATTGCATAAAGCCAAGTTTATACCCCCATGCATGGTATTGAGTATGTTGTGATACTACGACTACCACATGGCAAGGAGTAACAACTAATGCTATTTGTCTCTTGTATGATTAAGTGAAGGTGTTTTTTATGTTTTTATTATGTTTTAATGACAATAACCAAGACCTCTTGTTGTTTCTTGTGTGTTAGGCTTTATGGGGACATGGATACCTTATTTTTTTACGCAACATCCTTTTCCATTATAGCCAATTTTTTCAAAAGTTGATAAACTCTTCCATAAATGGCATCTATTTCTTTCAAGAACCTATGGTTTTTCATAATCAATTTCATTGTAAGTGGTTGTGTAATTTTGTGTTTTATTCTTTACTAAAAGTTGTAGATTTAGATGTTTTTGATGATTCAATGATAGATTGTGTTGATACCATTGTGACTTCTTTTTCTTTTCTTGATTTTGATTATGTAATCTTCATTATCCCTTGAATGTAGGTGTGAAATCTAATGATCCCCAATCATCATCTAACAAATTTGTCACCGATGAAGGACACTCATCTTTGTCCTTAATTTGTAAAGGTTCCACTTTCATAATTGGTGTCAATAATCTAAGAGGATTCTTCATTCTTGTTTCAGTTTGTAAACAATTTTTATATTTTGGATAAGCTTTTATCATGTAAACCTTATTGTTGTAAGTGTATTTCATTAGACGATGAGGCATTGAAGGCACTCCTTTTATTTCATGAATCCATGGTCTACCCAATAGAAGATTGTATGAAAGATCATGGGGCATGACATGGATAGGAGTTTGCAACACAACCTTACCAACTTTGACAGGTAATGTTATTACACCAAGCGGTTGTTTTCCCACATTGTCAAAACCATGGATAGACAAAGAATTTGGCTGAATTTTAGTCTTATCTGCTCCAATTCTATCCAAAAGATTTACACTACAAATATTAAGCCCCAAACCATTCTCAATAAGGGTATGCATAATATCAACCTTGTTAATAACAACCATTATCATCAAA
>VDFB02180273.1:0-28139 GCA_007258455.2 Sequoia sempervirens
AATGTAGAATCCCCTCTATAGCTTTTTCTCAATTTCTTCCCTTCAGCTCTCTTCTCAATCAGTCTTTTCTTCAAAACAATTCTTTTCTTATAGAACAACTTTCACCAAGAAGCACAAAATGAAAACCTATATCTTTTCTTTTCTCTATCAGACCAAAAACTAGAAAAAACCCTTGTGTGACTAAAAAAATCTTTTCCGAGTAAAAATAAATAATAATCAATAAAACTCACATCTTTTTTCCTCAAAAATCCTCTTCAATCATAGGTTTGTTTCCTGCTTTTTAAAAGCACACACTTATCTCACAATTTTAATTAAAAATTAATTATATTCTCTTCTCTATAGATTTTTCTAATTTAATATTAGGAAAAAGATAATATATAATTATCATCATCATTTCTAACTTAAATTAATGTCTTACACTTTTAATTTATTAACTAACATTTAAATTTACAATATATTTTAAATTCAACATTTAACTAACTTATAATTAATTAAAGCAACAAGAAAACATTAATTAATCTTATAAAATAAGATTAATTAAATTACCACTAACCATAATTAAAATAATTAATCAACAATCAAACTACACAAAGACAAGGACAAAACCTCAATCATGACACAACAAACTCACAATGGGATGACAAACTTGGGACGGAGACACTTCCTAATCAGCTCCCTTCTTCAACATTGTACCGATTGGGTTAATTTAATGCTCACCCTGTCTTGTTGAAACAGGTGGAATCGAGACTTAATTCCTGCAATTCCTGCATACCAATAAATTTCAAGTAACATATGTATATAATCAAAGAATCATATCATGAGAAGGAATTGCAGCGTAGTAGGCCACTCATAAAAGAGTGGTGCTACCTTGTCCTCACACCAAAGCTATACTAACAAATACAACATTAGATGTAAAGTAACATTGCTAACTAACTAATCACATCATAAACTAATTACTAAACCACTGCATCACAATGTATTATTGAAACCAAATTAAACAATAAGTAATAACAATCACAGTCTCAAAGTATCAATCAAAACCACATAAGTATCAAGTCCAAACAACATGAGGGGTATTACAGATACAATTAACATACCAATGGATATCACTAGCAAGGAGAAAGTGATTAAGATAGGAAAGTTCCTTAACAAAGATGAATAGGAAGACCATGTAATTTTACTTCATGAATTTCCAAAAAAAATTGCTTGGACTTATGTGGACATGCTAGGAATTGATGCTAGGATAGTGACACACAACATAGTCCTTGGAAAAAATGCTAAACTAGTTAGAAAAAAGATACAAAAGATGAATCCTAAGATAGCCTTAAAGACAACATACCAACTTTGAAGGTGAAGAAAGTCCTTACCAATACACTAAGGGCCTTCTTGAAAAATGCAAGTGTACTCCTCCAAGGAATGAAAGGAGAAAAGAAAGAACGCATTCATCAAGGCCATTATGCAAAGATCAAGAATAGACAATGCTTTGAAGCTCGCCTGTGAATAACAAAAATACTTAGTCTAAAGCCATAAAATCTACCAATAAGTTCTGCTTCCAAACCAAGCAAATTTATATCAATCCACATATCAAGAATAGTGAGAGGAGCAAGAGGAGCACTAGCAACTCTGATCACATCCTAGCTAGAAGAGGCCTTAGAAGAAACCCCACCAAAAACAAAGCTTCCACATGGAGGAGGATACTCAGGCTCCACAAAATGGGGAATCCACTCAAAAAAATCCCATTGCAACCCACAATAGGGAGAACCAAGGGTTGAGCCACCCTAAAGAGAGAGAGAATACTCAAACACTTCAATCAAAAAATTTGTGGTAGGGGAAGGAAGAAAAAGTAGTTCAAGAAAATCTAGAGGGAGAGGCAGGGGTCTTGGGAGGGGTAGTGGAAATCCCCTCTTAAGAGAAAATCCATTGAAAACTAGCTTGAAAAAACCCTTGCCAACTCATCCCCTATGGAGAAGGAACAAATCCTCCTTATGATCCAACATATTATTGTTCCCCACAAAAAAGAGGGGATCAACACGTAGCTTCGCTACTAATTGGGCCTCCAAGAGAATGTCAAGGGGGAGCTCATCATCATATTTATGTACTCAAAAATCTTGAAAGAACCCTTAAACACAAAATTCAGATCATTGATAGAAATAGAGCTTCCACCAACAAATCCAAGAGATTCAACTAGAGAAACCAAATCTATAGAAATGTTGCCATCCTCACCCTCTTCTTCAACAAATAAACCATCACCATCACCATCATATGCACTACCTTTTTCATTGCTATAATCTAAAGCCATTGCTACAAGGGACTTCTTTGTCAGAGCTAGGGTTTGGGGGCTCCTCATTGCTACCAAGTTCAATTAGGATGAGGGTATGTGCAAGATCATGATGGGCCAAAAAGTGGCAATATGATGGGTCTGTGGTTAACAACTTTTTTTTCCCAAAATTAATGAAATGAAAAGGGTTTTGAAAGGAGATTCTTAGCTTTCCACTAATATAAATTATTCTTTACTTTGAATTTAATAAATAATTATTATTCATTTTCTATTTGAATTATGACTAAAGTTTTAATTGATAGGCTGATTGAAAAATATCTATAGATTTCAAATGGTGTCATATTTTTTTGAATCTAAAACATGCGTCACATTCTATGCTTCACATACTATAGGATTAAAAAAAATGAATTTCATGAACTTTTAACCAAGTTAAGGTGGTCATACATACGAGTTTTTATATTTTTTAGAAGTTGTAATAAAAAATTCATAATTAACTATTTACTTGGAAAAGATTATAAAAAAATATGCATCAAATCTAGACATGAGTCCTCTACTTATATCTAAAATCTTATAAAAAATAATTATCATTTTATTGTAGTTAGGGTGGTTAGACATACACCTACTTCTTATTTTTTCCTTGAAATTTAAGTACTACTATATTGAAATTTCAAATTTTCACCAAATAGATATATTTAAAAAAAAAACACTAATAGTTAAGAAACTACATTCAATTTTCTACAAATTATATTCTTACATGTTTTTGAAATGATATAGATAATTTATTCAAATTTTTACGTCAATTTTCCTAACTTTGATTTTTCTGAATTTTTTGCCACTTAAGGGCCTATTTCTTCCATGATGATCCTACACATGCCCATGAGCATAGTTGATTTGTTTGTAAATTAATTGATATCACCCTATGAAGTTTATTACTTTTTAATATTTTAATTGTTTTCACCTCACTAAATTAGTTAATGTAATTTCAAGACCAATATTTGCTTGAGAGTGTTGGATGAATGCATCAACAAGTTTTTTGAATGAATGTATTGAGTTATTTAGAAATGAGAAAAACCATTCCAAGGCCATGTCTTTCTATGACCTAGGAAATAGTTTAGCTAGGAGCTTATCCTCAAAGATGAAATCACTACACAATACCATATAAGCTGATATATGACTATTAGGATCTCGTTTACCATTGTACTTGTCAAATCTAGGCATCTCAATATTTTATGGCATGGGTGTTTTAAATTTTTCAAGTGATACTGGGCTCCTTTTGACATATTGTGATGATTTTCGATTTTTATTTTGTTTTAATGTTGATAATTTTTTTTGGAATGATGTTACATTTTGCAATAGCTGATTTATGATAGAATCATTGCTTGAAATGTTTTGAGAATGTGGTGAATATGGTGGGATTGTGTAATTTCTTGGTGGACTAGTATGTTGCAAGTTTATAAGAAGGGATGAATATTGAGGTCTCACATGTGATGTCATGAAACTACAAGGGTTTCCACTTGAAATCCCTAAGGTTAGAATTATGCCATGTGTTTGTTGTATCATTGAAACTATAGTTGGAAATGTGTATGTGGGGATAGAGGAAATAGTTTTAGGGAGGGAGATTTGACTTCTTCCTTGGATTTAAGTGTACCCAAAAGCTTGAGTACAACTAGCCATCATAGGAATATTGACATCCATAATGTGAGCCAGGCTATGCAAAATCTCTAATCGTTGGGCATCATCGATCAATTTCCTTATGAACTATTAGACCAGCTGAAGATTCAATACTCAAATAGCCTTGCAATCCCTCTAAGTCTTTCTCTAATTATTTTAGTTTGTCTTCAAGAACATGGGTGAAAAAAATCTTAACATTAATAAGGGTGCTTTTTTGTGAAGTTATCATTAGTACACTCATAATAAGGATTGATTCCAAGATGGACATGGTATTGGTAATACCTTAAGTGAAAGAGTTGCAAGGCTTATGATCCACAATCGATGTAACAATAGCATGAGATTCTATAAATATACAATTACATCTCAATGAATTATTGGAAATAGTCCACACTAACTTGTTAAGGTTATCTGAGTTTAAAAAATATAGGTGTACCCACTATGATCACTAAATTACAAAACAAACATAGAAAAACACTCAAGAAAAAATTAGACAACAAAAGAAGACAGTAAACACAAAAACATGGGTCTAAGAGAAATCTGAGCTAAAAATAGCTATACTAAGTTGCCTAGACTAACTATGTCAACTATACATTTCCATAAATTTCAAAGTTTTCTTGTTTGTTATACTACTTAAGGATCTTCTAGATATATGCACAAACAAGTCTAAAAGTGAATATTTTTCTAAAATTTGCTCCATTTTATGACTATGTAATCACAATGCAAGTGTGCGACAATTTGTAATATTTTCAAGCAATGAATAACAAATGTAAATATAATTTCTAGGTCTAGAATGAAATAATCCACTGACCCTAATATGCCAAAATCTTAAAATGATAATTTTGATACAATTTTGAAACAAAACAATTTTTTTTTTTCACTTTTTGAGCTATATGAAAGATGCCTGAATGAATGTAATGAATACTTTCAAATTTAAGTGACCTAATGTAGATTTCTAAATTCAATTTGAATGTAAATCAGACTTAAGATGACTGAAATTAACCTTATTGCAACCTATAATGCAATATTACATGCAAATTTTTGAACTTTTATGTCTTTTATGATGAAAAAATAAATGCCTAAATGAACAATGCAAAATAATTCAATACTAAACCTAGATCAAGGATAATTTAACTCAAATTTCAAAAGGTATATAATTTTAATATGTCAGGTTCACCAAAATGAAACATAGGAAAAAGGAAACCTTCGGGATTGCACTCTAGGGTTTGACACCATTTCCAAATATTTCATATATGGGTTTGGGGTAGCGGGGGTTTGATGGATTTGCACAAGGTATAAGACTAACTTGCAACCTAAAAGGTGAGTCAACTTGCATTTTCCTAGAAATCTAGAATGAATTTAGGGATGAAATGCAATGCTATGACTAGGCTAATGATGCAAATTTTAGTTTTGATACAAATATAGTAAGTATAAAATATCAAAGAAAAATTTAGACTATTGAAATAGATAGAACAAGATAATGCACACATATGATGTGAATTTGAGCCTCACTTTGGATGACTAAGTTAGCTTTAGCGATAGTGTCTTTGTTAACCAACTTCTGATTTGTTTTTGTAGTCCTCAGGAGTTATATCAAAGCTGTTGTTTCCTTCTTGTCACATTTTCAAATAATTCTATTATTGATTTTTTGTTTGTTGTCAAGGTGTAGGGTTCAAATGTAGTAATGAATAATTGACCTTCAAACTTCCCCACTTTTTCTTCAAATTTGAAACTTGCACATGAAAATAGAGAGAGAGGGTTCATCCATTTAGGGGCTTGCCTTAGTCAAACCTCATGTTAGTTTTACCACTTCCACAATCACAATGTCAATGATAAGGAAAATAAATGATATAAGAATGATAAATCAACAATGATCTATAATTCACCACTCCAAAAATGGCTTACTTGAAGGACTAAAGTCATACAATTTTCCTTATGGCTTGATTGTTGTCGGATTGATTGTTGTTGGCTTGATTTTCTTGGAGACCTTTAAGGGTTAGTCTTTAGAAACAATATGATAACATGAACATGAACAAAATCACATACACTTTGACATGATGCTTGGATCTTGAATTTCTGCAATAAATCTCTAAAATTCTACTCTTGACTTGCTTGATAATGCTCTTGATCACCAATTTGGCCAATAATTTCTAGATGTCCTTCAAATGATATAATAACTAGGTATTTATATGTAATTATTCTAATTTATCAAAATTTAAATCTAGACAACCAACTCTGGACATTTGAAATTCAAATGATAAAATGTCCACTAACATATTTAAATTTGGAGCCAGAATAGGGGGACTAGGTTTCCTAAGACAAAATATTAAATAAATGCATTCTTTTTGTACATACAATTTGACAATAAATATTAAAATGCACTACAAAATCCATAATTTAATAAATTAGGTGTTCAATTACGTCCATGTAGTTAAGGGGGAGAAAACCATTGTGTGAAATTGTTATAGGTGACAATTTACGCTACAAAATTTTTTTATGTACTCTAATTTGATATTCCATAGTACAGAAACAAACAAATCATGAGAACTTCATTTGAGGATTGTACAAGCAGAGGTGTACAAGTGAAAATAGAGTTCATATAAAAAATATAAATTTAGACAAGGAGAGATTACCATAGAAGCTCAAAAAGGAAACCTAGGAGCTAAATATTCAATAAAGCACAAACACAACATTAGCTAATGGTGGCAGAATTGAAAATATGTCAAAATTCACAACAAGAAGACTGTGTGCCCACATTCAAATCTAGAGCTAGTTGATTCAAATTTTCATGCCAATGGTTGACCCTTCATTCCAAAAATAATTAAAGACAGTTCACACTCCACAAGTAGGATTATATTTCCAGAGTGATGATCACAAAAATTTCCTATATAGATTAAATGGAATACAGATCCTCTAACTTGAGGACTATTATTCAAACTGCCATTCTTGGTTTATACCTCATTAAATAGTCAAGAAAAACCCTCATCTAGTCAGGATTAAAAGAAAATGAATGTCAACACTCTCTCACTAAATTTCATTCTCCATCAATGCCAACAAATTGGCCACTTATTCCATCAAACTTTATGTTCAAATATATCTTGGCATTCCATATAAATATTAAAATTTGACCTATGGAGTGGAGATTTGATGTGCATGGGAACTGGTGGTGGGATATGTGCCTAGAATAAGGGATGATATAATTACCTAGGTTGATTTATAGAACTTTTCATAATGCCCTCAATCCAATTCCCTAGAAGTTCCTCACAAAAAGAATCATTCAATTATTCTATGGTAGTAGTTGTTGCTACCATCATAGTCAAAGCTATCATAATCCTCCATTCAAATAGGATCCTTCATGGTAGCATGATATAATGTTTTCCATGTATGCTGAATGAGTTAAGCAGTTAACATATTATTTGTTAAAACTCTCTCAAGGAATGAATACCATCATAAAATAGCATCAATGCTTATCCTTTAGCAAGCTTGTGAGGAAGAATCTTGCTTGGTTGTTTGACAGAAGTCCCATTTTGGGGAGGAAGCATTACATGCCATTGAGTGTGGCATCCCATCATGTGGGTCTATCAAGATTTTTGGCACACATAATTGTTACAAATTATTTTGTAAGATTTCTCAAACACATGAGAGAGGTATCAATCTCAAAGACCTAGTAACTTGTGTGTAGGTTGGACATAGCCTATGATAACAACATTCTAAATTTATACATATTATTTGTCAAAATTATCTCAAGGCTCAACAATAAGGTGCTACAATACTAGACTAGAAGCAAAGCAAGGAGTCAAAAGTGGCACAGACGCAATTTGATGTAGTCAACAAAGGCATCAATTTACTTGAAGTGCATTGCTTAGAGAAGGCACTTAGCTTGAATACAAAAATATAGAGGCACAACTATAGCCTCACTTAGTAGCTAATTTAAAAAGCTACACTTTTAATAATATATAGTGTTGAAGTTATAAAAATCTAGATCAAGAGTATATTCTATTTTAATATTTTTCATGACTATGATCTTATAATCTTTGTAAATTATTTATCTTTTAAGTTTCTTATGCTTATTTAAAAAGGGTGGCGGCTAGAGGCAGGGGAGAATTAAAGAAAATGAAATAGAAACAACAAAAGAATAGCCCATATTTGCATATATATTTAACCCAAAAAAATTAAACACCAATTGTAGCTGCATACACAATTGAAAAATATTTTTCCACTCTCAACCAGATATATTCATTCTTCTTCTATTTTCTTCTTCTATATAAAAAATATTACACCAAAAATATTCATAAAAAGTCTCTGGGCAGAATACTCAAGAAGAATGTATAGCTACAACTTGTACATTAATTACAATTAATTTCACCATTTAAGAGCCAACTAAGAGAAATTAAAACAAGTCTTATGGAGAAAGCTTTTCCAGCAAGCAAAAGGGTAAAATAATAAATGTCATTAATTACACCTTTATGATAACTTAATATTCACCTTAAGTGAAACAACCCCTTTTCAACAAAAATAAATGACATAAGCAACTTGCATTCACATCAAGGGAAAAATCATATTAAATAGACATTCAAATATTAAAATCTTGTGAGAAAAAGTTGCCACAAATAATTGTCAACACACTGTCATCATTGCTAGGAGAATAAACTTGTACATCCATACAATAATGAAGAAAATATTGTGATACTGTTGGAAAGAAGAGAAGGCTCTTCAGGAGCCGTCAGGAGCAAAGATGTCACCATCAAGAGAAATCAGTAGTTGTAATTACCCGATAGGAGAAGACATATTTCTAACACTCTCCCTTAATTACAACTACTGGGGGTGAGCAAAACTACATCAAACTTCAACTAAGTATATTTGCATGATCAAGCATTCCTAAATAGTTTCACAAAAACTGAAATGTGTCCTTCACCAAAGGTTTGGTAAAAATATCTACAAACTAATCTTTAGACTTACAAAATTCTAAGAAAATCTCCTTATTGTTAACAAGCTCTCTGATGAAATGATACCTAGTATTGATATGCTTAGTTTTCTTATGAAAAACATGATTTTAAGATAGAGCGATTGCGGAATTGTCATCACAAAATATTGTAGTGGCTTCCTTTTGATCTTTCACTAAATCTTTCAACATCCTACACATCCACACAGCTTGACACACTACACTAGTAGCTACCACATATTTAGCTTCAGGTGATGATAAAGTCACAATAGGCTATTTTTTGTGAGGCCAATGAAATAACACCTGTACCAAGATGAAAAATGTACCTAGATGTTCTTTTCCTGTCATTATACTTCCCCCACAATCACTGTTTGTATAACCAACAAGCTTGAAATCATCTAAAGTAGAATATAATATACCAAAGTCTTTTATACCACTCACATACCTCAATATTCTTTTACCGGCCTACCAATGAGACTCTTTCGGTGACTCCATAAATCTTGAAATTAGACTTACACCATACATAATATCAGTCCTTGTGGCCGTCAAACACATAATACTTCCTACCATCCTTTTGAACAATGTAGGATCTACACATGGTCCATCATCCTCTTTGCTTAACTTCAAACCCATCATGATTGGTGTTGGGGATGCCTTGCATTTCACCATATTGAATCTCTTCAAAATTTCACTTGCATATTTGGATTGAGAAATAAATAAACCTGCATTAGATTGATGGACTTCAATGCCCAAAAAATACTTCATAAGTCCCAAGTCAGTCATTTCAAATTCACTTTTCATTGTTGTTTTGAAAACATCTATGCTGAGATCACCAGTAAAGATTAGATCATCTACATACAAGCACACAATTAAAATGTTACCTTTCTCATTTACTTTAATTTACAAAGTTGGCTTATAGTTGCTTCTTTGGAATCCATCTTGAATAAGATAAGAATCAATACGGCTATACCAAACTCTAGGAGCTTGCTTTAATCTATAAAGTGCTTTCTTCAGCCTATAAAATTTATTTTCATGACCTAATATCTCATACCCTTCTGGCTATTTCACATACACTTCTTCATCTAGATATCCATTTAAAAATTTGATTTCACATCCATTTGGTACACAACCCATTTATTGTGAGCAAAAATAGCCAATACTGTTCTAATTGTGTCCATCCATGCAACAGGAGAAAATTTTTCATTGAAATCTATTCCTGGTTGTTGAGTAAAACCCCTTGCAACTAGCCTTGCTTTAGGTTTTTGCACTCTTCCATCAGCATCTTGTTTAGTCTTATAAATCCATTCCACACTTATTGCATCTTTTCCTTCAAGTAGATCAACCAACTCCCATGTTTTTTTCTTTTCAGCAAGCTCAATCTCTTCATTCATGGCTTGTGCCCATTTATTATTACCAATAGCTTCTTCAAATGTCAATGGATCATCAACATGAGAAAAAAAGGCAAAAACTGAAAATGAATTTGTTGTATCATTATACAACTCACTCAAACTCCTTGTTTTTCTTGGTAGCATACTTGCTAGTGTTGGCTCTGAAAGATGTAGAAGTATTTGGAGTACTAGATGGAGTTGCTTCAAGGATACCAACTGATGTAGGTATTGATGTAATTGACTATGGAGTCTATTGTACTTATGGTGTAGACAAAAAAATTGAAGATCTTCTTGGAGTGAATGAAGGTGTATCTTGAACTATTGAATGTGGTGTTGTCCCAGGAGTGGAAGGTGCTACTATTGAAATTGTACTTGTTTTTGGAATCACTTCATTTGCCATATCATCATGAGGAACAACAATTGCAATATTTACACTCTATTCTATACTTCCTTCCCACGCTTTATTTTCCACAAATTGAACATCACAATTGATTATAACCTTCCTAGTGATAGGATTAAACAACTTGTATGCCTTTGCCTCTTCAGAATAGCCAAAAAATATACATTTTTTTCCTTTATTATCTAACTTCTTCCTCAACTCATTAGGAATATGTGCATAAGCAATACTACCAAATATCTTAAGATGTGAAACACTATGCTTCATACCTGTCCAAGCATCTTGAGGTATCTTGTTTTTCACACTTTTTGTTGGGCACCTACTCATGATATAAATAGGAGTTGCCACTGCCTCAGCCCAATATTCATTAGGTAGATGTTTGGTTGTCAACATACTATGAGCCATCTCCATAATGGTTTTGTTCTTCCTTTTTGCCACACCATTTTGTTGAGGTGTATAATTGGTTGTAAATTGCTTGGGTATGCCATGCAATTCACAAAAAATCATGAAATCATTAGATACATATTCTCCACCTCTATTTGTCCTTAAGACCTTGATATAATAGCCACTTTTCTTCTCCACAAAGTGCCTTGAACTGCTGAAAATAAGAAATTGCATCAGATTTGTGTTTTAGAAAATAGAGCCAAGTTTTTTGTGTGAAATCATCAATAAAGGTAAGAAAATAAGTGTAGCCTCCTATGGATGGTGTTTGCATTTGTCCACAAATATTTGAATGTACAATCTCAAGTGGTGCTCTTTCTCTATGTGGTTTTCCTATCAAAAAAGACTCTCTATGTTGTTTTCCCAAGATGCAACCTTCACAAATTCTTTATGGATTTTCAATTAGTGGCAAGCCTTTCGCCATTTTCTTTATATGTAATAGATTCAACCCTCCAAAATTCAAATGTCCAAATCTAAAATGCCATAACCAAGAATCATCTAAAACAACTAATTGAAATGTTACTTCACCTTTTGTGTCTGTATTTTCTTCCTTAAATGCTGCTCCATAATTTATATTATTTATCTCATGAAAAAATTTGGCTATTGTCCCCTTCATAACTTTGTGTTTTTCATTGATTAATTTGATTAGTTAAACCAACAACATGAGTAAAGAAGGAGTCTACTAACTTTGTGTTTTTCATTGATTAATTTTCAAACTCTCTTCTAAGAAGTTGTAACTTTGCAGCCTTTACTTTGTCCATACCTTGGTAAGCAAGTTGAAGTGTATCACATGCCTCCTTGGCTTGCTTTGTTGCCACTACTCTTGGGAGTATGGTCTCATGCATTTCTTGGTGGATATAGAATAATGCTTTTCCATCCTTCTTCCGTATTCTTCCAAGGCATCTTTCTCAACTTGTGTGAGTACATTATATGTTCCTTGGTTTGTTGGCTCCACATAACCATTCTCAACAATTTCCCAAACATCTTTAGACCAAAATAGGACTTTCATAGTTAAAGACCAATACTCATAATTCATTCCTGTAAAAATAGGGGTTTACAAACTAGACAAGGATGCACCAGAAGTGGAGGCCATGACTTCAAACAGATTAGAAAAACAAAGGTTTCTTTGGCTCTGATACCAAATGAGGGCCAGAGGCAGGGGAGAATAAAGAAACTAAAAGAAAAACAAGATAAGAACAACCCAGATTTTCATATAGATTTAACCCAAAAAAATTAAACACCAGCTACAACTGCATAGAAAATTGAAAAATATTTTTCTGCTCTCAACCAGATATATTCATTCTTCTTCTATTTTTTCTTCTATATCAAACATATTACACCAAAAATATTCATAAAAAGTTTTTGGGCAGAATACTCAAGAAGAATGTACAGCTATAGCTTGTACATTAATTACAATTAATTTCACCGTAAGAGCCAGCTAAGAGAAATTAAAACAAGTCTTACAGAGAAAGCTTTTCCAGCAAGCAAAAGAGTAAAATAATAAATGTCATTAATTACACCTTTATGATAACTTCATATTCACCTTAAGTGAAATAACCCTTTTTCAACAAAAATAAATGACATAAGCAACTTGCATTCATGTCAATGGAAAAATCATATTAAATAGACTTTCAAACATTAAAAGCCCATGAGAGAAAGCCACCACAAATAATTGTCAACGTACTATTGTCACTTCTAGGAGAATAAACCCATACATCTGTACAATAATGAAGAAAAGATTGTGGTACTACTAGAAAGAAGAGAAGCCTCTTCAGGAGTCATTAGGAGCAAAGATGGGACTATTAGGAGCAATTTATAGTTGTTAATTTTACCCTATAGGAGAAGATAGATTTCTAACAATATGCTCCTAGAATTAGGGATGATATAATTACCCAGGTTGATTTATAGAACTTTGCATAATGCCATCAATCAAATTCCCTAGAAGTTCCTCACAAAAACTATCATTCAATTATTGTATAGTAGTAGTTGTTGCTACCATGATAGTCAAAGCTATGATAATCCTCCATTCAAATAGGATCCTTCATGGTAGCATGATAGTATGTGTGCCATGTATGTTGAGTGAGTTAAGAAGTTAACATATTTTTTGTTTAAACTCTCTCAAGGAATGAATATAAGAATAAAATAGCATCGGTGCCTATCCATTAGCAAGCTTGTGAGGAAGAATCTTGCTTGGTTGTTTGAGAGAGGTCCCATTATGGGGAGGAAGCATTGCATGCCATTGAGTGTGGAATCCCATCATGTGGATCTACCAAGAATTTTGGCACATAGAATTGTTACAAATTATTTTGTAAGATTTCTCAAATGCACGAGAGAGTTGTCAATCTCAAAGAGCTATAAATTGTGTGTAGGCTGGGCATAGCCTATGATAACAACATTCTAAATTTATACATATTATTTGTCAAAATTGTCTCAAGGCTCAATAGCAAGGTGCTACAATATTATACTAGAAGCAAAACAAGGAGTCAAAAGTGGCACAGACGCAATTTGATGCAGTCAAAAAATGAATTGATTTACTTGAAGTGCATTGCTTAGAGAAAGCACTCAACTTGACTGCAGCAATATAGAGGCACAACTATAGCCTCACTTAGTAGCTGATTTAAAATGTTGCACTTTTAATAATATATAGTTTTGAAGTTATAAAAATCTAGATCAAAAGTATATTTTGTTTTAATATTTATATGACTATGATTTTATAATCTTTGAAAATTATTTATCTTTTAAGTTTCTTATGTTCATTTAAAAAGGGTGGCTATTTTGTAACTTTTGATTAGTAATATATTTTTGATTAAAAATTGGCCACACCCATAATTATGATAATTCTATGAAATTTATAAATAAAAAATTAATATTTATTGTTTTTGGATGAAATTGATTTATAAACTTCAGTTAGTATGTTTGATTCTTTATTAAATACAATATTTAAAATTTTACTTGGAGAATTGAAAATTATCTTTAATTGTCGTTAATATGTTAACTTTATATTTGCAATGAATTACTTTTAGTTTCAATGTCTTTGTAAGGTCTCCTCCAAGTTCAATAAAGGCTTCATATCTAATTATATTTCTTATTATACTTAACATTCAAATGGTATTTCTTAACCATTGTCCAAAATTGGATAGTCTCCCTAGAAAATTTTCTTGCCCTTATTGAATTGATACACCACTCCACCTGAGGGTGCCTTATAGGAGATCGTGGAAAAGTTGTATAAGTATGCTTCATGTGAGTAATCTTCTCTCTGATTATATTCAACAACAAATGATTCTCTTAAGACCTCCTATCCTTAGTCATGTGTGTTTTCCCTTCTCAATCTTCACTAAATGGAGAAATAAAGCTTTCCTTTACCAACAACTTGAGTTGACTTTGTTTGCCCCTCTATGTACCTACCAATCTCCATGGTTCCATTCACCCATTTCATGGGAGTTATTTCTACCATTATTTTTTGTATACATGTGTACCAAGGCACTCCCTACTAAATCTACGAAAAATCGACTTTCAATTATATAGGGTCATCCAGCTATCCAACATCTAGAGGAGAGCCAAGTAAAGGGAGTGAGAACCTTCCAACAACTCATACCCCATTGATTTCTAGGTAATGTATATAAGACTCTCCTCAAGCTACGCCCAATGATACTCTCCTTTAAGTAGGAATAAACGAAACCATTGCCTACCTCTCCCCTCATCTACCTTAGCTCTTCTATTTTTAGAATGAACCAAATGATATCTTCACTAAAATATTTGTTTTTTGCACAAACTTCTAACCATTAGCTATTGATAATGTAAAAAATAAAGTGAATAGTGACCTGGAACATCATGATAAAAGGTAAACTATTCAGATTGGATGCCCATTCAATATAATTGGTAAAATAGTGCAACAACATATGTTGTAACCCCGTCATATACATGAGTTGATACATGGCTTCCTACCATATGCAAACTCCTTGCCAAATAAAAACACACATGTCGTGTACATGAATTAATTGAAAACAATCTTCACATAATTGTAATTTTTTTTCGATAAATTCCAAGAAGGCACTGCATGCAACTCCTATTGCAAAGGCTTCCCCAGCTTCCTGTGAAATCTTCTCCAGGCATAGCTCTCGTGGGTACTCAACCCTACTGCTCATCATGAAACGCTACGCTATCCTACTTTGCAACAAAAAAATTCAAACGATTAGATAAAAAAGGCAAACCCCTGTTATAAAAAAGGAGAATTGAGCCCAGAATAATTAACTTGCTGGTAAGGCAGAGCGAAAACAGAGAAAAAACAGCAATAATGAATTTTTATTCAACTTCTTTCATAAAAACAGATTACAATAGCCTTTTTAAATAGAGGTAACAGTAGATGAATAAAAGCAAACAAAAGTAAAACTAAACTATTTCCTAATCTACATTCAATTACAACAGTAACTGCTTCATGCAAAATATGCCAACTGGTACTTTTCACTTCCTACGTACACCTATTCTATGCAGAATAAAAATTGAATTGAATTTTATTTTTCCTAGTTATTTTCAGCGCCTGCATGTAAGGGATAAATTATTCATTTACTCTAACATAACTACAGTTTTACTGACTGCTGCAGATATGCTCAACTGGTAAGGTTTCCGTCTTACCAGGTATGAGTTACTCAGGTTGGCGTCTGAGTTACACCAAAGGAGATATCAACCATTCCATGCGAAAATCACCCACCACACACTTCATCATTATCGATAAGCATTCTTTCAAACTTGCGCCATGACTATGTCAACAACGATAACGATAGTTACAACCTTTTTATCTTTGTTTTCTAATCTAAATTATCTATTTTTTAATTTTTTATTCTTACCTTCTCCATGTTGGCTGTTCATAACCGTATGTCGTTTAACCGCAGCTCTCCACGTGAAGCAAATATAAGAGGGAGTCATCGTGGATAGAAAATAAATAACATACAAGAAACCAGTTTGGAAGCAAAAATAATGGAGGGAGAATTTATCTGTGGAGTTGAAGGAAAAGGAGAAGGAGAGGGAGAGCAGTGGAGTCTAGATGAGTTGCCTCGGCATATAAAGAAATGTATATTCGCAAAGCTTCCGTTACAATCAATCTCCCGCTCTCGCCTTGTTTGCAAAGAATGGAATTCTATTTTGTCCTCGCGTAGTTTTCTGTCCTCATTGCCCAAAAACAATCCGTGGCTGCTTCTCTGCGCTGAAGACTATTGTATGGCCTACTGTTTTTCCACTAAAAAATGGAAGACCGTCTCTCTTTCCTTCCTCCCAACTCCTCTCGAACGATATATCGATCCTTACGAGTTTTCCAGTGCAGAGCTGGGGCTGCTTTTAGTACTTAAACCCCGAAAGTCTTGTTATGTTTGCAATCCGCTTATAAAAGTTTATACAGAGATAGAAATTGATGTGAATGGGAGGCTAATCGGAATTGTACAAGGAGGAAGCGGTGATGAGCTCTATTTGGTAGCCAGGTTGGGATCCTATTATGACACTGACAGTTTCTCCATCCGAATCTATCGTCATTTTCAAAATTCATGGAGGATTAAGTTTAATTTCTCAGAGAAAACAGGGTTTTTTATATTTCCTTATACAATGGTTTGGTGCAATGGCGTTATTTTCTTTCAGGCACACGGGCTTAGGACTATTGTGGGGTACAACATTCGAGATGCTTCAATCGTAGCATATGGGTTGTCCCTTCTCGTGGTAGTAAGGTATCAGGAAGTGCATATGGATTTGGGTCCGCTAATGGGTTTGGTTATCTTGGAATTGTTTCAGGACGACAAAGATGAGTTGCTTTGGAAGTGGAGAGAGTTTGCAAAGATGCCACCAAACTCTCTCCCTCACTACATTAAGACAGGAAGTTGTGGGTATTATGAAGTTGTGGGAGATTATTTGTGTTTTATCAGGTGTTATGGTAAATTTTTAGGAGTTGCATATAATCTAAAGGGTGGGTTTTGGCAATGCCTTCCTCAATGTGCAAATATAAATTATTATAAGATTTTGCCATTTCAGCCTACACTGATGGTGAAAGGGTTGCAGTAAGGCTTCTGCATCAGTTTTTTATTAATTCTATATGATTTCTTTTTAGAGTGGTATATGTTTTTTCTTTAATTGAAAAATAATAGATTATTGTAATACTAATAACATGAGACATTGTTTAAAATATATATTTTAAAATAATTTATTAATGGATTTGAATATAAATTGTTATTATTATGTCTATCTAAAAGGAAATTTGAGATATATGTTTATTAAAATTAACAAAAAATTATAGGAAATTTATTTAATTTTTTTTTTATTAAATTATTAAATAATATTAAACACATATGTCTAAAAAATGTTTAGATACATACATAAACACATAAGTTAACATTGCTTATATTATTTTATTTTATTTTAAATATATATTTTTTACTCTTAGATGTATCATTTATTTGCATCTATATATTATTATTATTATTATTATTATTATTATTATTATTATTATTATTATTATTATTATTATTATTATTATATAGTCTTTATACATCTATCAGTTATTCAAATTTTGATTTGTGTTTGGCTTTCTATATTTTTTAGTTTTGTTAATTACTGAATTATTTAAGATCTATATATTTACTCAACTCTTGTCTATCAAATATTTAAATATAATTAACCAATTAAAAATCTAGGCAAATAAAAAATTCAACTTCAAATTAGCAAAGCAAAATTTACACATATATACCATTACATTTCACTCCTTATGACATTAGTAAATTAATTGTCAAGTGAATAAAACAACTATAAATCAACTCTTTAATAAATAAACATTGTATTAAAAAAATAAAAATTAAATAAATAAAAACAACTTTTAAAAATAAACTTAAAATGAAATGAACAATATAAATAAAAAGAAATAAAAAATATAAATGAAATAAAACAGTTTTTGATTTGTTATACGTATATTCTCTCTAAATAAATAATTAAATAATTAGACAAATGATTTTACAAATAATTTTTTAATTAAATAATTATATTCATTTTTAAATAAATGAAATATTACACTATAATCAAGAGATATTAATTATTTTAAATCTATTACATTTAAATATATACATTTGATACTTCTTGGACAATTCTACTTTCTCTGAATAGATTTTTTTGTCTTAAAAACTCTATATGAGGACCTTAGCATAGGTCCTTAAAAACTTTTAAAGAAATTAAATGAAATTGGTTACCATTTTTATTGTCACAACAAATTAGCCTATTTATCTTACAAGAAGTGTGTAAGTTGTATGTTCTCTTTAAAATCATATTTTGTAATTAGTCAATAGCTATTTGTGTCAACTTTGTTCGAAATTTTCATTAGCCTTCCCAGATTTCAGCCTTTCTGACATCAGCGTCCGGCTCCCGTCACAGGAAAAACTGGGAAAAAAATGACAAGTTTAATAATATTAATGAAAAACTGAAGGAAATAGGCTGGCTGGGGTGATGGATGAGTAATTTCACTATATTGAATACATTGTGCAGTCCACCAAAGTTTTTCTTTAGTTTAGGGTTTTGTCTGTGCCGAATGTCTCAAACAAAGCTTTCATTCACTATTTTCGTCCATCGTGTTTTTTCTCTTCTACTCGATTAGGGCATAGGACGGACGAAAAATACTTCTAAATCTCTATATTTGTTTTCCTCACAACTTCCCTTTTACAGATCGGGATTCCAAATCCAGTGGCCTCCATATCTTATTAAGATTTGAGCTTTTTCTTCTTCGAGGTCAGCTACGGCCAGGAAAAAACAGAGGAAAACAAGATAATGGCTTAAACAGACGAAACAACAGCTCATCTGCATGCAATTGCTAAATACAGATTATGGTCCGGGCAATATATTTAGATTTTGTACTAGGGTTTCAATTTTGGGGCTATTAATTAATCTTTTCTTTATTTTGTAAAGCTTTGTTGCTCTGTAGTCTTTGTCTTAGATGCCATACATAGGGGCGCCTTTTACATTGAAATCCCTCGTGAAAAGGTCATGATTCGTGACTTACTTGGATGTTGTATTTTACGTAATTTCAGAGTTTAATATGCTTTAATGAGATTTAAATCTCTTAGGATTTATTACTTTTGTTCATATAGGTCTATAATGTTGGACTATTCATTTTATGTAATTTTGGCACGTAATAGTCCATTAGAGATTTGAATTCATTACTTTTCCTTCTGGAAGAAAAGTATGGTTTTAACTTTTTATATGGTAATCTTTGGAGTAATTGCCATGGATGAGGTGTAGTTCTTCCCTCAGATTCATCTGAGATTTGTAGCGGAGTTGAATTTTATGTGTATTTTACTAATTTCAACACTTTATCATTCCAATGTGGAAGAGTATCTGGCAGAGTCACACCTAGATGGTATTTTACTAATTTCTACTATATCCTGCAATTTTATGTTTTCATTGCATTTCTTATATTTTTAGTGTGCACTTAATATTGTAAGGATTTCTGATGCATCCTTGATGGTATATACAATGATACAAAGTTATTACATCCAAATCAATGTTTAAGAACCCTAATTACAAGACATTCAATAGTGTTTGTTGTTCCAACACAGACATAAACAATAATTCAATCCAAAATTCATTATATATTTAGAGTTAAACCATGTAAAAGTGTCATGCTATCACAGCGCATGCATGACCTGTTTATTCACAAAGGCCAATATGATTCCCTTTTCCAAAGAGGCACAGAGTAATTATGGAAAAACACATTATCTTGAACAACGACAACTGAAAGTATGTACCTTTTTTTAGCCGTGCCGTACATCAAAATATTGGATGACAACCCATTAGCCAAGTTTACTTTACCCCCCTTACGAATTGAGTTTCATTGCACAAATCGATCTTTTATTTGTTTCATAATTGCTTCCTACAGGTGGTATACATAAACATGCCTCCAAGTGATAACTCCTTGGTTACAACTTACAAATATTGAGTTTTTAATTTATATTTGAATGGGGTCTCTAATGGACATACACCTGTCAAATGAGAAAGATTATAGCCAGCCTATGAGCCGAAGTAGCTAGAGCAGTGAATACTCACTTACAATAAAACAATAGGATTTATCTTGCGTAGAGTGGCTCAAAATGTATTTAGGAGGGATGCAACCAAACGCTAAACTGCTGCACTAGTAACCAGGCCGGAAAGGACTATAGACCAAGACATAGATGCTAAGTTTGAGCCATTTGAAGGTATACATTTCCCAAGCAGAGAAAGCCAAACATAAATCGTTAAGGGCATTTTTTAAAGTCCATACAAACAAAAGGCATATGTTAAACTATTCACTGAAGCCAAAAGACATACAAAGATGACTGCAGGCCTGAAATACATATTAATAGAGTTAAGAGTATGGGGAGGAAGGGGTATGAATAGTGAATAAAAATAAATTAGGAATCTGAGTTAAATGTCGCTTTCCAAGGTTTTTTCCTGTAGGTCTACTATTTGTAATTTTATTTTTGAAGTAAAATGTATATCGCAGAGAATAAAATGTATACTGCAGAGACGTTAAATTATTATGTTAAGCTTATTATTGTTTTTTTTTTTTCAAATTTGTTATTTTTTCTCTCTAAAACGAAAACTAAATTTGTGTATACTTTTTATTTTTTTTAACAGAACCCATCATAGAAGGGCTACAATTGCAACATTTTTCAGTGTTGTTAATGCTATGGTGATATTTAAAGGGCAGGAACTCTGATAAAGCATGACCGGCATGGCGTACATGACTGATAGGTAAGGATTTTTATGAATCCTTTCTTAGGCTATGAAGCTTGCCAGTGTCTAAACAAAGTCATTCAGTATTCCATTCATCATTCATGCTATCCATGTATCATTATATATATTCTCAATACATCTCATGACTGAAATGCGATGGATTGCATTCGATGTATGCATTTGATTTCAGAATAAGTTAAAGCACATTAATTTCTGAGTAAATAATATTTCTTGTAGTTAGTGGGCATTCTAAAATTGAGTCAATTTAAATTAAATTTTCCTTGTAAATTTAGGCATCTGTAGCCTTCCCACTGTTTACTTCCTCATTGTTTCGTCAGTCATAATTGACTTCTAATTCCACTATCCTTAAAGTATGTAACTTATTATTGTTTTAGATTATGCAGTGAGGGTTGGTGATAGGTCCCTAGCCCTTACAACTAGTAGGGCTACTGCTTTTTATGTGATGCTTTTCTAGTTGGGATACCATTGGACTTACAATAGTGTTACCCGTGTTCCCACAAATTGTATGCCTACAGTTTGATTGATAAGTAGGTGGTATGTACTCATGAGAATGAAGAGTCCACTTAGCACTCATTGCATTGACAAGATGTTGAATTATTGCAAATTGAATCAAATATAGAGATGCTAGCTCTCTTTGTCTATGGGAAGATGTTCTCTCAAACTTTTTATGTTGAAGTAATAAACACATGGTTTAAAAAAGTATAATAATATCAAAAGTATATTGGTACCTAAAGTAACCAACCATGTGAGAGGATATATCCATTTGGAAAACCAAGCTGTTTTAGTTATTCAACACAATATTTTAAATTTTTAGTCCTTTGTGTCACGCCAATCCCTTGCCTTTTGACATTTGATCTTCTACAAAAACTAGTATAATGGCATAAAACTATGAATAAATATTTACTAGATAACATATAAGCTTTGTAAAGAAGAATGTATTAAGTTTAACATATGTAGATGATCCAACCTCTACTATTCACTCTGTGAAAATAACTCTGGCAACCATTTCATTTATAGCTTCAACAGTAGCTATTGTACATTCAATACTAAATAATGTTGTCAACAAAATTGTCACAAAATAACCTCGAGAGCAAGGAAAACAAAATTATCCAATCTTTTTTCCTTTTTTCCAAGCTGCTGGTTATATCCAGATTTCTAATTGATCCTCAAATTGATGCCTTCCTCCAACAAAATGTCTTCTCTTTAATATATTCCTCTTGAGGGGAAAAGTCACATCCTTTAATAAATTATATCCCTTGCAATAAGTCATGCCTTTCCTCAATGGAGTGCTCCCTTTCTTATTAAATATTATTATTATTTTTGTTATCTATTTTACTATCTTCTTTTTATTGAGCGCTTCCTTTTAGAATCTTCCTTTTATTTTTTAATTCATACCTTTTGATGCTAAATAGCCTTCCTGTACTTTGATTGATCATTCATAAGAGGTTGTGATTTATTATAGTTGTGATTCATTTTTACAATTTAATAAAGGTCTACCTTTAATTTAAAGATAGGGAATGACTGCTATTATTACTAGTGTAGCATAGGTTGCGGGGGTTTGGGACTTGGGGAATGACATATATGTGTATAAATATATCTAAGAATTGCTTAAATTTGCTCATCTTTCTTGTCAAACATACATTATGGGATGATGCACATGCTCTCCAAGATCTTTGAAATGTATATGCACCTTATGTGTTTGGAGTTATGAACCACTTTAGTGAACTGTTAGGAATTGTATGCAGAAAATATCAATTACATTCAAATAAATATTAAATAGAGGAATAAAAAACACATAAATAATAATAGCGAGAGACAATATTTAATGTGGTTCACCCAAACTTGGGCTATGTTCACCAATAGAGAGTCTAATATTATTATCTAGTAAATCAAATTGATTATAGAATGTCAACAGAAACCCAAACCCTTAGCCTTTTATGAAGATTTATGTCAGTTACAAAAATAGGGCTTTTTATGTCATCCAATAGAAAAATAACACCCAATGCCATTATAAAATAATAAAATATCATGAGAGGTTTTGTGGTGCTAGCCCTCAACCTTGCCTTGTATTGCAACAAAGAGCATGCTAGGGGCACTGCCCTTGGACCCTGCATGGGGCATTGCCCCTTGACCCCATCTTGGGGGAATTGCCCCTTGAACCCGTTAAATAATTTGGGGGAAACAACGTTGACAAAAGTGGGGAAAATTTAACCTCTAAGTTTGATTAGGCTCCATATACCAACATGAACACCATAGAAAACTCCAAAGAGCTTCAAATTTCATTCAAAGAAAATTAGTTACAATATGAGATCAATCAAGAGAGAATTTGTGCATAATTTTTTCTTTATTGAATTTGGTACACAAGTATTTGCAAAGGCTATGGTATTTGGAAGTGGCACTTGCAACTACAATTTTTGAGAAGAATCCACTAACAATTATTCCTTGATGGATGTCCAAATCCTCTTCCAAAGCTCCAATTTGAGTACTGCTAGGGAGGATGCTAGTAAAGGTTGAGGATTCTGGCTTTACACTTGCCAGTTGCATTTTCTTAGAAGTTTCTAAGGTCTTTTCAACAAATCCATTTTGAATATATCTTGTAGTGATGGCATTCCATGAGACCACATTTCTTTGAGGCATTTTTCCAAATGGTTAATGTGCCTGTTCTATGCTTCCACATTTTGCATGCATGTATATTAGGGTGCTTTCATCTTTTAAGATTTTGATGGATGTGCATGCCCTATTCCAAAGATCTCATTTTGGCATAGGTAGAGAGGATGTTGAGAAAGGTTGTAGAATATGGATTTACACTTGCCAATTGAATTTGCTTGAAAGTTTCTAAAGCCTTATCAACGAATGTATTTCTTGAATATCCTATAATCATCATGTTCCATGTGATGACATCTACTTTGAGGCATTATGTCAAACACTTCACATATCTTTTCTATGCTTTCCCATTCTGCATACATTTTTACCAAGGTAGTTGCAACTACAACATCTAAGAATTTAAGCTGTCTAGAAGGTGTTGATGCACTCCAAGCTATCTAGAATGAATCCCTGATTTTGACATTGGTGACTATATTAACATTGTGTGACATGGTGGATATAATGACCATCCCAACCCATCTGAGAATGAATCCCATCCTGAGCATTCCCAGACCAAGGTTTTGACATCTGACATCCATACCATTATGTGCATATTAAAGAGCCTAGGGATATATATATATATAGGACAGGTTGAGACTCTAAGCACCCAGGGTTCTACCCCATAGCTCCTATGTTAGCTGCAGCCAGTGGTGTCACAGTGTGTGTGTGTGTTTGTGTGTGTGTGTGTGTGTATTGGATTTACACTTGCTAGTTGCACTTTCTTAGAAGTTTCTATTTCCTTTTCAAAAAATCAATTTTGAACATATCCTACAATGATGGCATTCCATGAGACCACATTTCTTTGAGGAATTTTTCCAAATGGTTCATGTTCCTTGTCTATGCTTCCACATTTTGCATGCATGTATATCAGGTTACTTGCATCATTTATGCTTTTGATGGATGTGCATGCCCTATTCCAAAGCTCTCATTTTGGCATAGGAAAAGAGGATGTTGGGAAAGGTTATGGAATACAGCTTTGCACCTGCCAATTGAATTTACCTAAATGTTTCTAAAGCATTATTAACAAATGTATTTCATGAATATCCTACAATTATCACATTCCATGAGATGACATCTACTTTGAAGTATTATCTCAAAAAATTCACGTGCATTGTCTATGCTTTCCCATTTTGCATACATTTTTACTAGGGTAGTTACACCAACATTTGAGAAAAGCTATCTAGAAGGTGTTGATGCACTCCAAGCTATCTAGAATTAATTTACGTTTTATATTGACTGGTAATTGGTGCAACACAAGTGTATATGTGTGCATATATATTTATACATATTACCCAAGTTGTATAGAATGAATTTACATCTTCTGTTTGCCTACTAATTGTTGCAACACAGGTGTGTATGTGTTTATATATATATATATACACATATGTATATACAAAGAGAGATTTTTAAGGATATATATATAGAAGGTGTTGATGCACTCCAAGCTATCTAAAATGAATTTACATTCTTATATTGGTTGGAAATTTGTGCAACATAGGTGTGTATGTGTGTGTGTGTATCTATATACATATTGGCTTTACACTTGCCAGTTGCATTTGCTTAGAAGTTTCTAAGGCCTTTTCAACAAATCCATTTTGAACATATCCTGCAATGATGGCATTCTGTGACACCACATTTCTTTGAGACATTTTTTCAAATTGTTCATGTGCCTTGTCCTTGCTTCCAAATTTTTCATGCATGTCTATCAGGGAACTTGCATCCTTTATGATTTTGATGGATGTGCATGCCCTGTTCCAATGCTCTTATTTTGGCATAAGTAGAGAGGATGTTGGGAAAGGTTCTGGAATATGGATTTACACCTGCCAACTGAATTTACTTGAAAATTTCTTAAGCCTTATCAATGAATATATTTCATGAATATCCTGCAATCATCACATTCCATGAGATGACATCTACTTTGAGGAATTATGTCAAACAATTCATGTGCCTTGTCTATGCTTGCCCATTTTACATACATTTTTACCATGGTAGTTGCAACTACAACATCTAAAAAAAGCTATCTAGAAGGTGAGCAACAATATGGACCCGGATGATTTGGTGAATTTCGTAGACATTTATAATCCTAAGAATAAACCTGTAGGCTCTTTTTGATTGTTTGCATGGGAGAAAAAAATCTTATGGTAAAGCTACCTCATCTCATACAAGCAGTTTGTTGTGCTGGGCTTATTGTCACATGGGTTAGTGATCCCATGCATGGTACCATATTTATAATTTTGAGTGAAAAATTATCAATTAATAAACATATATTCGATTACCCATCTTCATATTCGTCAGATATCTTGGTTTGTGTATATTGTCTCTAACTTGATGAAAGTGAGTCTGTTCTTTTGGAACAAAAGTTTCCATGAAAAAACTTATTTCCAAGCCTATAAGTTAGTTTTTCACATATTTAATTCTCAACCATATTTAGGAATTTGAGTGTAAAGTTTTTAGGAAATAATTCATTTGAACAACCATTTTCATCATCTTCAAAGATCTTGTTGAGTGGAATCTTATTAAGGGGAAAGTTATTTAGCTTTTTCATTGTTTGTTTTCTCTGAAGAACTGGCTTATTCTCTTTTCAGCAAGCCTTTGGACTTACTATCACTAATTCCATATGTGGCATTGATAATTTGATTTAATATAACTTGGTTTAGTCTTCCCATAAATCAAATGTATTTTTAATATCATACAGAGTTTTTGTTTGAACACTTGAATAGGTCCTATGACTCTTAAATTTGACATCCAATTTGGCTAACATTGTCTCATAATGGTTAGCTTGCACATGGTTTGTTGTGAAATTTATTTTGAGGAACACTCTACCACTATGCGAGCTACATGAAACTAAACAACATAGCAAAGCTTTGGATGTTAGTCTATGGTTGTCAAACTGTGGAATTTGGCTACCTAGATGCAAATTTCTTTTAGTTTAAAAATACCAATATTGACCCAGAGCTAAACTAATTCTCTCTAAGATCTAGGTGTCAAGATCTTATTCCCTTGTTATCCTACAATTATAAAAGAAAATCCCAACATTGTAGGAGCAAGTTGAAAAAGGAAATGTTTAGTTCAATTCTTGCAGTGTTCTAGTCCCCCCTCCATATTTTGGAAGATGGTCTATCTGGAAATGAAACTAATACAACATCATGTTGTTTATTTCATGATTTTTTTCAAGGGACCATGCATTTTTTAAGTTCAAAAATATTTGGGAACTTTATTCTAACATTGAATATGAAATATTATAATTATGATATAAACTAAAAGATGCTTTTTAGTTTGATTTAAGTTTATATATATTCAAGTAGACTCCTTCTTATAGATTTACTTGGCTCTGCTAGAAATCTAGGGTAATTTTTAATTACCTTAGGGTTGTAGATATAGTGGCCATATTACGGAAGGATAGCCTATAAATAAATTATTTACTTAAGTATTTGCATTAGTTAAAATCTTTGAACATTTGAGAATATATTATGTTCATAGATTGAATAAAAATGTATTTAAAAAAAGATCCTTATAGTGTTACTATTATGCTGGGAAAGGCTATGTAATATGGCTTTACACCATCCAATTGAATTTTCTTGAAAGTTTCTAGAGCCTTATCAATGAATGTATTTCATGAATATAGTGCAATCATCATGTTCCATGTGATGACATCTACTTTGAGGCATTATGTCAAACACTTCACATATCTTGTCTATGCTTTCCCATTCTGCATACATTTTTACCAAGGTAGTTGCAACTACAACATCTGAGAATTTAAGCTGTCTAGAAGGTGTTGATGCACTTCAAGCTATCTAGAATGAATTTGCATTTTATATTGGCTAGTAATTGGTGCAACACAGGTGTATATGTGTGCATATATATCTATACATATACCCCAAGCTATCTTGAATGAATTTACATCTTATATATGCCTGGTAATTGGTGCAACACAAGTATGTATGTGTTTATATATATATCTATATATATACACATATATGTATATATAAAGATGGTTTGTGGGATATATATATATATATATAGAAGGTGTTGATGCACTCTAAGTTATCTAGAATTAATTTACAATCTTATGTTGGTTGCAAAATAGGTGCAACATAGGTGTGTGTGTGTGTGTGTATTGGATTTACACTTGCTAGTTGCACTTTCTTAGAAGTTTCTATTTCCTTTTCAAAAAATCAATTTTGAACATATCCTACAATGATGGCATTCCATGAGACCACATTTCTTTGAGGAATTTTTCCAAATGGTTCATGTTCCTTGTCTATGCTTCCACATTTTGCATGCATGTATATCAGGTTACTTGCATCATTTATGCTTTTGATGGATGTGCATGCCCTATTCCAAAGCTCTCATTTTGGCATAGGAAAAGAGGATGTTGGGAAAGGTTATGGAATACAGCTTTGCACCTGCCAATTGAATTTACCTAAATGTTTCTAAAGCATTATTAACAAATGTATTTCATGAATATCCTACAATTATCACATTCCATGAGATGACATCTACTTTGAAGTATTATCTCAAAAAATTCACGTGCATTGTCTATGCTTTCCCATTTTGCATACATTTTTACTAGGGTAGTTACACCAACATTTGAGAAAAGCTATCTAGAAGGTGTTGATGCACTCCAAG
>VDFB02180275.1:0-38242 GCA_007258455.2 Sequoia sempervirens
ATACTCTTAGCCTAGATAATGGAAGAACAAAAACTAAAAATGTTTTATATGTTGAAGGTTTGAAGCACAATATCGTAAGTGTGAGTCAAATGTGTGACCAATGACACACTCTCACATTCCATGCTAAAGGATGTGAAATCAAGAAGGAAGGAAAATTGATTGCAAATGCATGTAGAACAACCAATGACCTCTACATCCTTAGTGAAATCAAATGTGAAAAGTTTTATATGGATAAAGAAGATGAGATTTGGCTATGGCACAAAGGATGGGACACATAAATTTTGATAATCTTGCCAAAATTGGAAATAAGCATGCAGTGAGAGACATGACAAATATTTTGAAGCCTTCAAATACCATTTGTGATCAATACCAATATGGGAAGCAAACAAGGTTGAGTTTCAAGACAAAGGAGTATTCTACAACAAAGCCATTGGAATGTATTCATATAAATCTTTGTGGGCCAATAAGAACAAAAAATTTATAAGGTGGGAGCTATTTCATGCTACTAATTGATGTTATTCAAGAATGGCATGTGTTACATTTTTGAAAGATAAAATTGAATCTTTTGAAAATTTTAAGGAATTCAAAGCATTAGTTGAGAATGAAATTAGTCTAAAAATTAAATGTTTGAGATCGGATAGAGGAGAGTTCACATCAAAAAAAATTAAAGAATTATGTGAACATGGTATAAGAAGACATTTTTCTACTGCAAGAACTCCATAGAAAAATGGAGTTGTGGAAAGGAAGAATAGAACTATCCAAGAAATGGCAATGACCATGTTAAATGAGTCCAAGTTACCAGACACATTTTGGAGAGAAGTAGTTCACACAATGATCTACATTTTGAACCAAGGATAAATCAAAAGTACAAAATTCCAAAACAACATATGAACTATGGAAGGGTAGGCCCGTAAAAGTGAATTATTTCAAGGTATTTGGGAGTAAATGTTATATAAGAAGAGATGGGGAAGATTTAGGAAAATTTGACTCTAGGGTAGATGAAGGTATTTTCCTTGGTTATTCTTCAAGGAGAAAAGCTTATAGATGTTACAATAGAAGATTGCACAAAATTACTGAAAGTGCAAATTTCCAAGTGGATGATGAAAGGAATAAAAGAACAATACACAAGAAGTTGATTAGAGACATTATATTTCCACAGTCCATAATGATTAGAGAGTTTTTTTCTGGATTCAACTGTGTGTTGTTTTTTTGCATCGATGTTTTGAATCACACTTTGTAATTCATCACTAGGATGAAAGAGAGTTGAAGGAGTAAAATGAGTGATTGTAGACCCAAGATAGGATAAAAAGAGTGGGGAAGGGAGGAAGTGGCACACAATTCAAGAAGGGGAAGGAATTAAGAAAAAAAGTAAAAAGATTAAAGAAAGATGAAAAAAACAAGATTTAAAATATTATTATATAAATTGTATAATATAAAAAAATCTATCAATTTAAAAATGAAAGAAACATATTAAAGGAGAAAAAATTATTTAGTAGCAATTTTTTTTTATTTAATAAAAAATTAAAATAAAGTAATGAGTAATAATTTATTTTTGAGAGTAAAGATATAGAACTTATTAAAAAGGAAAAATGTGTCTTTATTATTATAATAGGGAATAAGAATATGATAGTCGTTTATTGTGCTAAAAATAAAACACATCATACTAAAAAAGGGAATAAATACATTGGAAAATTTATTTAAAAAAATATATATGAAGAAAAACTTAATAAATAAAGTATCCAAGGAACAAATTGAACAAAGAGAAACAAAAAAAAGACACCATCAAAGGCACCATCTAAGACATCATTGATATTTCTTCAAAGGAATCATTCAGAAGATTCAATTCTTGGTGACAAAGACATAGAAATTAAAACAAGAAGGAGATTGGCAAGTACATCAAAACATGCAAATTATTCTTGCTCTCTAAAGTAGAACCCAAGAATTTTTCAAAATTTTGATTTACGATATGTATCGATTAGAAGCTATGGAAGAGGAGTTGGATCAAATTGAAAAGAATGAAACTTGGGAACTTGTACCAATACCCAAGGATAAGAATGTAATTGGCACCAAGAGGTTGTTCAAAAATAAATTGAATGAAGATGGAAAAGTTATAAGTAAAAAGGCAAGGTTGGTGTGTAAGGGATATTCCCAAGTAGAAGGAGTTGATTTTGAAGAGAAATTTTCCCCAATTGCATGGTTAGAGGCTATAACTATGTTATTCACATTTATTTCCTTCAAAAACTTCAAAGTCTTCCAGATATATGTGAAGTTGACATTTCTAGATGGACATTTAGAAGAAGTTTGCATTGAACAACATGAAGGATTTGTCTTGTCAGAAAATGAGGACTACATATGCAAACTCAAGAAAAAATTTTATGGGTTGAAACAAGTGATTACAAGAACAAGGCTTCAATAGATGTATTGTTTACAATAATATGTGCTTTAAATTGTAGTGTATTTGGATGATATTATTTTTGGAGGGATCAATGATAAAATGTGCCAATATTTCACCATTAAAATGTAGGAAGAATTTGAAATTTCTATGCTTGGTGAGTTGTCCTTCCTTGGGCTACATATTTCTCAATATGATAAAGGAATATTTATTTCACAAACCAAGTATATTAAGGAGATGTTGAAGAAATTCAGGATGGAGGATTGCAATCTTGTGAGTACACCCATGGTCACAGGATGCAAATTGAGTAAGGATGATAAATCCCCTTAGGTTAATAGAACTCTTTATAGATCAATCATTGGGAGCTTGTTATATGTGACAACATAAAGACCTAATATCTATTGAACATAGGTTGTCATTGATGTCAAATATTGTCATTGATGAAGAAGGTTGATGTCAAAGATGAAAAATATTGTAGGAGTACTTGAATTATCATTATATTCCCCTCATTTTGAGTTGTAGAGATTTGTAGAAATATATGTTATATTTTTGGTTGCATGTTGTGTGTCAAAAAAATTCAATCATGAAGAAGTTTACTCACCAATCATATCACTAAATCAAGTTTTATTGAGATGTGACTGCCTTCCAAAAAGTAGTGTGATTGCAATATCATGCATATATTTATTCATTGGGACAGTGGTAGTCCAAAAGTCTATACCAAAATTTTTTCTACTCAGTATTTATCGAGTTTAGTGTTTCTTAGGTCTCCTCTCTAGAGACATAGGATTTTTTGTTTGAAAGGAGAGTATGCATACACTTGTTCTATCATGTTCTATATTTTCCAAAGGTTATGTTCAACATGCAGAAATTTTGCAATAAAAGAAGGTTCACTATGTTTGTCTATCATTCAGTTGATATTTGAGGTGTGTGTGGTAATGGATAGTATCATGCAAAATTCAATTCTTGCATGTGATATCAAGATGGGACCTGATTAAGGTCCATGTGGTAGCGCAAGGCATCATGTAATTTTGGTGGCAACAAACTTTGTTTTTGGACCAATGTGTTACATGTTTCATGTAATTTGAATTTAGGTCCACCTTATGTCATCTTGACTATTTACGAATCCTTGGCCAACATAGAATAATGTTAATGTAATTTCATGTGTATTTTTTAAATGTTCAGATGCATTGTATGTGTGTGTGAGTGAAGTATATCAAGTATAATTACACCGCTATGAAGAAGAGTGGTCCATAGGAGTAAATTGAAGAGAAGGTGGTGTTTAATGTGTGCACCAGTATCAAAATATCATATGTAGAGAGGAAGAGTTTCAATTGTAACTTTGGCACATGTTTGAGATTCATAGAAGATCCACAAGCATTATTTATGTATTTTGGTAGAACTAGTGTTCTACTAGTTGTACTATTTCAATTGGAGATTAGTGTCTCTAGTAGATTGGTGCCTACATATGCAATAGGGGATCGGTATCTCTAGTAGGTTGGTGCCTACTTCATATTGTTAAATCCACTTGTATATTTCTACATGATGAGGCTAGATTTGGATAGTAGATCCAAGCATCTATTTTCATCATGGTTTTCCCATCTTTGGTTTCCACGTATATCTGGTGTTCTCTTATGTTCTTTATGCTTTTATGTTTTAATTGATTTTGTCCAGGGTTAGTTGTGAAGAATCATATATTTTGATAACAATAGCAAAGTTGAGAATTTTGAATTAATTAAATCTACTAATTCACCCCCCCTGTTAGTAGATTATGTTCCCTTTAATTGGTATCAAAGCCAAGTTCCTTTGAATAAGTTTAATAGCTTAAGGTAGTTCTATGATGGAACACTTAGTTGCTTAGGAAGAATATATTGGAAATAAAGCACCACTATTTGATGGATCAAATTTTTCATTTTAGAAAGTTAGGATTAAGTCATACTTGATGGCTCTTGGAATGGATATTTGGACGTCAGTGACAGAGGGATATAAGATTCAAGAAAACCCTCCTAGGGATCAAGTCGGAAAGAGGGGTTAAGGCAAGGAATGCTATTTTATGTGGATTGACTAACTCTGAATTTGTGAAAGTGATGAAATGAAAAATAGTGAAAGAAATATGGGATAAATTGCACAACATCTATGAAGGTGATGACAAGGTCAAAGAGGAAAAGCCACAAACTCATAGAGCTCAGTTTGAAAGCCTGAAGATGAGAGAATATCAAAGTATTTCCACACTCCTGTTTTGGGTTAATGAAGTTGTCAACTCTATTTGGAATCTTGGAGAAGAATTGAAAGAAAAGGTTGTTGTAAAAATGGTACTCAGATCTTTTCCTAGAAGGTTTGATTTTAAAGTCTCTACAATTGAAGAAGCTAAGGATCTAAATGCTTTAAAGTTGACTGAACTACATGGAATTTTAACTTCTTTTGAAATGATATTTGAAATTGAAGATTCTATAAGGAAAGAGGTGGCATTCAAGGTATCTAAGAAGTAAGTTGATCAAGATTCTAATATTGGATCAAATCCGAAGGAAGAATTTTTTTTTAAAAAGCTACAAATAGGTTTCGATAAGTATAAAGAAAAGTTACTTTTTAAGTGTTTAAATTATGGTGAATTTGGACATTTTATAGCTAAGTGTCCCCATAAGGATTCTAACAATGTTGAGAAAAAGTATGGAAAGAAATAATTTCACAGAAACAAAGAGTTTCTACACTAATGAGAAAGAATATTACTCTATTGATGAAGAAGATGAAGATATCTTTAGAGATGAAAAAAAAAATGTTGTATTCATGGCTTTTGAAACCATTGAAGAAGATGCTAAAATGGATTCTGGAAATAATGAAGATGAAGTGGATCTCATGGAAGATTTGCTATGTATTGGAAAAGAAATTAAGAGACTAAAGAAAAATCTCAGAACCTAGAGAAACATGAAAAAGATTATTGTCGAGCTGGAGACCCAGAAAGAAGAAGCAAAAAAGATTGAAGAAGTTTTGACCAGAAAGTTGTTGTCAAGAGACGAGGATCATGAGAAGTTGGAAGCAGAAATTGTATCAATAAGAAAAGAGCTTGAGAAAGTGAAATAGTAGTTGCAGATGAAGTTTGGAAAGAGTACTAAAGTTACCCTAAATCAGATATAGGGAATTCAAAGATATTTTCATGTCAAAACTAGAATTGGTTTTGATGATCAAAAGAACAATGTGAAAGAACAATCTTTGAATATTGCTAAAGAAAGTTTGGAAGTGATTGGTTCTAGAAGTACAAAGTCTGAAAGAATCATTGTAAGTGATGAGAGAAAGACACAGAATGATGGCTTTATTCAAGTTTAAATTCAAAAGAGAATAAGATCTGGAAGACAAGGATTCAACACCAAGTTCAATTATCCTTTTTCTAGTTATTGTTTTAACCTCAATAATTTTGGTCATAAGGTTGTGGACTATAGAAAATCTTCAGTAAGAAGAAATAACTTTTTCAGCAATAATGCATTCACACCTCTATATAATTTTAATATTGTTTCCTACAAATGTAACCATTTTGGACACTTTGATAGGAACTATAGAAGTAATTTTGTGAGTCATCTATCGAAAAGTGGAAGAAAAGGATCAAAAAGTAGGAACCATGAATTAGATAAAGTCTAGAAGAAGGTTTTGGAAGAGAAGAAGTCATAGAATTCAATTATTGCTCAAACTTCTCTACATGCTCAAAAGGAGAAGAATCTATGGATCATAGATAGTGGTTTCTCAAGACATGTGACTGGAGATAAAATTTTCATGGATTTCAAAAAAATTGAAGGAGGTTATGTGACTCTTGGAAATAATTTTGTTTCCACAATTACCCATAAGGGTACTTTAAGCCTTGATGGTGGTAGGAAAAAGACACATGATGTGTTGCATGTTGAAGGATTAAAGAATAATTTGTTGAGTGTAAGTCAGATGAGTGATTAAGGCTATAAGTTATCTTTTAGTGTTGTGGTTGTAAAATCAAGAAATCAAGTACTAGAGAACTAATTGTGGAAGGAAGCAAGACAAATAGTAACATATATCATCTCAATGAGTTGAATGGACAAAATTGTCTTATTGTACAGAGATAATAAAGTTGAAATTGGCATAGAAGGTTAGGATATATGAACTTTGATGAAATTGTAAATATTAGCTCAAGAGGAATGGTTTGGGATATGTCAAAGATTAAGAAGCCTTGATCTACCAGTTACAAACCATGCCATGAAGGAAAATAAACAAAAACTAGATTTCCTACTAAGGAGTATTCTACATCAAAACCATTGGATTCGGTTCATACAAATATGTGCAGACCTATGAGGACAAAAATTCTACAAGGATACAACTATTTCATGATGCTCATTGATGATTACACTAGGATGACTTGGATTACATTTCTAAAAGAGAAGTTAGAAGCATTTGAGAAGTTTAAGGAATTCAAGGCATTAGCAGAGAATGCAACCAGAAGAACAATCAAGGTGCTAAAATCATAAAAAGGTGGAGAATTCACTTCTAACAATTATGAAAAATTTTGTGAAGAGCATGGGATCCAAAGGAAATTTTTTTCTCTTAGTACTTTGTAGCAAAATCTATTTGTAGAAAGGAAGAAATGAATTGTACAAGAGATGGAAAGAACAATGTTATGTCAAAAAACTCTATTGGATATGTACTAGAGAGAAGCAGTTCAAACAACAATGTATATTCTGAATAGAGTTTAGATCATATGCAAGACAGATAAAACACCATATGAGTTATGGAGAGGAAGATCAGCATCAGTCAAACATCTCAAGATATTTGGAAGAAAATGCTACATCAAAAGGGATGAAGAAAATTTTGGTAGGTTTGATTCTAGGTATGATGAAGGTATTTTTCTTGGTTATTCTTGAGAAGTAAAGCATATAGATGTTATAACAAAAGGATAAAGAGGATTGTAGAAAGTGAAAATGTAAAAATTGATGAAATAATTCAATCTACTAGTATTCCAGAAGTAGAATATGATGAAGAACCAATCAATAGCAATAGTGAAGAATCATAATTTGTTGCAAAAACTCTAGCGAAGTATGTACAGAAGAATCATTCTAAAGACCATATTATAGGAGACAAAGATAGTGGAGTTTAGACTCGAAAGAGACTTGAGAGGGAAAATGAGAAAATACACTTTGAATTTTTGTCAAATATATAGCCTAAGTCCTACAAACAAGCAAGAAAAGAGAAAGGCTCGATAGAAGCTATGGAGGAAAAACTGAATCAGATCATGAAGAATGAAACTTGGGAACTTGTTCCAAGACCTAAAGGCAAGAATGTGATTGGAACCAAGTGGGTTGTTAGAAGCAAGCTAAATGAAGAACATGAGGTGATCTCAAACAAGGCTAGACTTGTGTGTAAAGGGTATGTTCAAGTTGAACGCATAGATTTTGAAGAGACATTTGCTCTGGTAGTAGGACTGAAAGAAATCATGATGTTTCTAGCTCTTTTAGCATTCAAGAATTTTGATGTATACCAGATGGATGTGAAGTCAACATTTATGAATGGACAGCTAGAAGAAGAGGTCTACATTGAACAATTGAAAGGGTTTTAATGTTCCGATAATCTAGATTATGTTTTCAGGTTGAAGAAGGATTTGTATGGACTTAAACAATCTCCCAAAGCTTTGTATTCAAGGTTAGATGGATAATTTCAGTAGCAAGGGTTTCAAAGAGGAAGTGCAAATAGTATTATATACATAAAAATATTTGGTGATCAATTGTTAATAGTTGTGGTCTATGTAGATGATATCATTTTTGGTGGTAGCAGTGATTACATGTGCAAAGAATTTTAGAAGGCAATGTAGAATGAATTTGGAATGTCTATGTTAGGTGATTTATCCTTCTTTCTTGGAATGTAGATTGCACAATTAGACAAAGGAATTTTCATTTCCCGAAATAAATACATAAAGGATATTCTAAGTAATCTAGAATGGAAGATTGCAAACCGATGAGAATGCCTATGGTTATAGGATGCAAGTTGAGTAAATATGGTGAATATACTCTAGTATACCATACCATGTATAAATCTATGATTAGTAGTTTGTTGTATGTGACAACATCTAGACTGGATAAAATGTAGGTAGTTGGAATGGTTGCTAGACTTCATGCAACACCTAAAGAAACTCATGTTAAAGCAATAAAGAGGATATTCATATATTTGTAGGCTACAATGGATTTTGGATTGTGGTATCCTAAGAAAAAAGATCACTCTAACTACATACATAGATGCAAATTGGGTAGGATTTTTAGATGACTGGAAGAGCACAAGTGGTGGAACATTCTTTCTTTGTGACAGTTTAGTGTCCTAGTTGAGTAAGAAATGGAACTCAATCTCATTATCTATAGTAGAAGTGGAATACATTGTTGCAACATCATGTTGCACTTAGGTATCATGGATGAAGAAAAACTTGAAGGAGATGAAGATTGATTTTGATTAACCTATCTCTATTCTTTTTTTATAACACCAATGCCATAAATATCTCAAATAATTTAGTAATTCATTCAAGTACCAAACACATTGCAATCAAGTATCATTTTCTAAAGGAGAAGGTTGCAGAAAAAGAGGTAAAGTTGGAGTATGTTGAGAAAAAGGAGCAAGTAGCAGATATATTCACAAAACCACTTCCTAAGGAGACATTTGAGTTTCTCCAATAGAAGCTATAAGTTATTTCTCCCTCCTCTTAAAGCAAGTGGAAGCCCTTGTTGAGGGTATCTTGGTCTCCCAACCACAAAAAGGTTGGGTGGTCTTGCAGAATAATTTCAAAAGTAGTGAAGTATAGACTCAAGGGGAGTTTATTTAGGAAACATGTTATGGATTATGCAAAGTACCAAAAATACAAAATAAGGGAGAATTGAATAGTTTATGGATGTTGAAATTTTCCATTGATGTCAAAGGGGGAGAAATGGAACTCAAAATTATATATCTTCCAAGGGGAAGAAACCAATCTAAAGGGGAGAAATATCTTCGTGTATGTTCAATTGGTTTTATGGGCGGCCCAACATTTTGTTTTTTTCCGTCAACGAAAAAGGGGGAGATTGTTGAACACAGGTTTTCATTGATGTCAAAGATGAAAATTATTGTAAGAGTACTTGAATTATCATTATATTCCCCTCATTTTGAGTTGCAGAGATTTGCAAAAATATGTTATATTTTGGGTTGCATGTTGTGTGTCAAAATTTGTTAATTATGAAGTTGTCAAATCAATCATATCACTAAATAAAATTTTATTGAGATGTGATTGACTTCTAGAAAGTAGTGTGATTGCAATATCATGCATGTATTTATTCACTATGATAGTGGTTGTTAGAAATGCTATACTAGAATTTTTTTTGCTTAGAATTTATCAAGTTCATTGTTTCTCAGGTCTCCTCTCTATAGACATTGTAGGCTCTGTGGTTTGAAAGGAGAGTATTCCTACACTTTTTATATCATGTTCCATAGTTTCTAGAGGATATGTTTAGCATGCAGAAATTTTGCAGTGATAGAAGGTTCTTTGTGTCTATATGTCATCTAGTTGATGTTGGAGGTGTGTGTAGTAATGGCTAGTAGTGTGTGGAATTCTATTATTGCATGTGATATCAAGATATGACAGTATTAAGTTCCATGTGATAGCACAAGGCATCATGTAATTTTAGCGGAAACAAAATTTGATTTTGGATGAATATGTTACACAATTCATGTAATTTTAATTTAGGTCCACCTTATGTCATACTAGCTATTTTCAAATCCTTGACCAACATAGAAGAATATTAATACAATGTCATGTATGTATTTCAAATGTTCAGATGCATTGTATGTGTGTGAGTGAAGGATGTCAAGTAGAATTGCACCAAAATGAAGAAGTGTTTTCTATAGGAGTAAATTGAAGAGAATTTTGTGTTTAGTGTGTGCGCCGGTATCAAAAGATCATATGCAATAAGGAAGAGTGTCATTTGTAACTTTGGCACATGTTTAAGATTCATAGAAGATTTGCAAGCATTATTTTTGTATTCCGGTACGACTTCTACCCATTGTATTGTTTCAATTGGGGATTGGTGTCTCCGGTAGGTTGGTGCCTACTTCATATTATAAAATTCACATGTATATTTTTGCATTGTGAGGTTGGATTTGGATAGTAGATCCAAGTAGCTATTCTCACTGTGGTTTTCCCATCTTGAGTTTCCATGTATATTTGGTGTTATCTTGTGTTCTTTATGCTTTTATGTTTTAATTAATTATGCAAGGTTAGCTGTGAAGAATCATATATTCCGATCACAGTAGAAAATTTGAGAATTTTGAATTGATTAGATCTATTGATTCACCCCCCCCCCCTCAGTAGACTGTGTGCCCTTCAATATCATGCAAGCAATAGTTATGGTTGCAATATTTCAAACTACATCAAAGGAAACCCATGTGAAAGCAATTAAACAAATATTCAAATATCTAAAGGCACTTTGGATTTTGGCTTATGGTACCCAAAAGGTGAATATTTCACCTTAATAGCTTACATTGGTGTAGATTGGGCTAACAATGTTGATGACAAAAAAACACAAGTGGAGGTGCATTCTTTCTCTACAATAGTCTTGTATCATGATCAAGATAGAAAAGCGATTCAATTTCACTATCCACAGCAAAGTGAAACATATAGCACCAACCTCTTGTTGCACTCAAGTCCATGAAGGAAACTTTGGGGGACATCAAGGTAGAATTTGAACATCCAATACCCATATTGTTTGATATCATTAGTGCAATCAATATTTCAAAGAATCATGTGATGCATTCCCAAACCAAACACATTCAAATAAAATATCATTTATTAAGGGATCAAGTGGTAGACTAGTAGGTGAAGTTAGAGTATATTACTACACAAGAAAAAATTGAAAACATTTTCACAAAGCCTCTACCAAATGATACTTTTGAGTACCTTAGAAAGAAGTTGTGGTGATATCCTCTTTATCCAATCACTAAGAAATTATATCTTTTAGCGGGAGCTCATCATTTCATTATCTTACAACTCCTAGGATTCCTTTGAAATTGATGTCAAAGGGGATTAATTATAGTAAGTGGGAGCATTAGAGACAAGGGGAGCATTACATATTCATAGATTCTTTCTATGAGAGGTTGCCATCAATGACAAAAGGGGAGATTGATAGATTAATTGGCATTGATGTCAAAGGTTCTTGCATTTCCAAGAATTTCAATAATAACAAAGAAGATGTTTGATGTTCAAGAAAGAAATAATTAGTGAAAATATGATGGCCAAAGGCCACTAATCTCTACAGTGAAGAACTACATTTGGTTGGTTTCTTTATGGATAATAGTAATGTTGTTCAAACCGATTTCTCATGACATATTCATTGGAGAAATATCTTTAATAAATGAGTTTTACCTCCTTGTGTTTAGCTCCCAACTTGGAATGGTTAAAGTGCAAATAAATATGTTAATATTGTGGTTGACCTCCTTAAGGAACCACCCCACTTTGGGGATTCATTTTTAAAATTGCAATAATTTTTAATAGGGTTTGACCCCCTCAAGTGATGTGCCCTAGGTTATGATGAAAGGGAATTATTTATGAGTTGTCTCTCTTTGTAAAAGACATATATTTCCAATCAATTTCCCCCTTTGGAGAAGGTATAAGAAGTGTTTGTGGAGACTTTTTGAAGGAAAAAATTTCACGATTATCCTTTTATACATGAGCATATTTGAAGTAATTAAAATTGTATTTTAATAGAAAATATAAGAGATTTTATTACATATCTAAGGTAGATACTAAAGACATTTTGTTGCAGATTTAAAGTAGATCTTAAGGAGATTTTGTTACAAATTTAGTGTAGTGTTTAAGGAGATTTATGAGAAAATCTATTATAGATCTATAGCAAACCTTTTTGAATTTTTGAAGTAGATTAGAGAGCAAATATAAGGCAGATTTGAGATCAACTATAGGGAAGATTTTGAAGGAGATCTAATTCAGGACTTTATTGTTAGAGGTTGGTGCCTCCCTATTGAAGAGATTGGTGTCTCTTACTGGGTTGGTGCCCAAATGCGAGGATTGGTATCTCCAATGAGTTTGTGCCTATGAAGATAAGTGCAGATTGGTGTCTCTAGTGGGTTGGTGCCTGCTAAAATTGTAAGATAATCAATAAAGCAATATATTTTCATGGTTTTCTCATGAAAGGGTTTCCACATAAATTGTGTGTTCTCGTGTTCTCATGTTCTTTATTCTTGGTGTTGTGTGATTGATTTTTTTATGGCCAATTATTCAAAAAAGTTAAAAGACTACCTTATATTGATTCACCCCCCCTCTTAGTATAAGTGTGTGCTCATCACAAGGTAATGGTATGTTTTGTTCAAGGATTACATCAAAGTAGCATTTATCTAATCAATGTGCATGTGGCACACTATTAATTGATGATTGTGGTATTGCATAAAAAACTAAAACTTGTAGCAATTTATGTACCATACAATTTGAGTTAATGAATTCATGAAATAAATGGTTGTAACAGGTTTCCAAATTGATTTTAGATTAATAGTTACAAATTGATAAGATCTACAAGTATGCTCATACACCTAAATGTTTTTTCCTTGAAGTAAGAAAAGTAGGTTATTTATGACAAGATGAAAAGGTTTTTGTTGCCTATAAGATTATCAGTTTTAACCCTTTGGCTAACCTATGTGCTCTAGTGATTGATGCTTCTATAGCAAGTCATGTAGTAGTTGTGGTTCTTCCTAAGAATTGTGTGGTTGTTGGAGGGAATCCTTGTGCTTTGAAGTTAAGCCTCTAGTGATACTTTTCTACCATAGCTAGCTCTAGGAATTTGACCTACCCTTTGTTGCATGACAAGATTTCACCTCTTCCTCACTCTCAAGCCTCCCATGTGATGGATTGTAGATAGGATGTGATTGAAAACAATTATTTTTAATTTTAATCAGTATTGATATGCATATTCAACAACTTGTGGCCTTCCCTCTATGACCTTTACAAATGGATCTTGAATTCATAGAATCCCTTCATTGAGGGCAAGATCAAGTTGTTTTCTTTGACTCCTCAAAGGAATGAGATTTGGTGTTTGACAACAAGGTTTGAATGTGAGAGATCACTTTCTCTAGGTCAATTCTTGGGTTCCCTCCTTCAAATATATCTTAGAATCTCTCAATGTTCATCCTATTTTAGTGTGGCTCCCAAATCTTTCTCTACAATTCTAGGAAGACTCCTATTAGGCCATTGGCAATGCTACTAGTCATTCTTTTAAAGTTGAATCTAGTACTTCCCATATAACCCACTCTACCTTTCCTCGTCCCCAAGTGGACATAGATATATTCAATCCTCTTAATGAGGATATTGCTTTGATGGTAGAGGGTAAGCCTTAGACTCAACCAATTTATTGAGGGTATCCCCTTTAGATATAGGTGATGGTTTTTCATTGGTCATTTGGCTTATGATTGTCACTCTCTCAACATAAGGGATGGTCACATGGTCGAAGAATTCCTACAAAGACTAGTTAGCCATCAATGCTTCCTCTCAAGATGAAGATTCATCTCAAGACGTTGGGCCTTCTCCTCCCATTCCTTCTATGGAAATACATATTCATGAGGAGGCTTCTATGTGGTTTGTGAGACTATTGAGTCTTTCTTCTTCAATTCATTTAGTTGATATTGGTAAGGCCCAACCTCCATCTATTCCAACTACTTAGAATCCCATTTATGCTACTCGGGTGAATATCCTCAACCTTGGATCTACACCCAACTACTCCTAATTTAGTTTTTAAACGATTGGCATTACAAGTTATCAATCAAATATTCATTATTAAAAGGATGCATTATAAATAGAAATCAATCCTTAATTTTTTAATTTTGTAGTAGGCCACATATTACATGGTTAATTCACATAATGTTTATGTTTTTGAATACATATACATTATGCTTGATATAGATTTTAGACTCACATGTGTGTACTCTCAAAGAGTCTAATGTGATATCAAATGGATAAAATGTAATGGGATCACATCAAAGGTTAGCAGGCATTGGAGGTTGAAGGAATCTCATCAGCTCAAATCAACTTCTCCCTTAGAGATGATGCTTTGTATGAGAAGCACCAATTTATATTGTGTTATCTTCTCTTGATACAATTAGTGTTGAAGACTTCATATTTTAAGAAGTTTAATTCTAAAGAAATGAAGGGATCTGGTGTAGATAAAATTCAACATGGATTATTGTCCAAAGAGTTTGAGACTCTATGGATCATAGGAATTACACTCTTACAAGAGTAACGAGATGAATTGATGGAGAAATATGGATGTACCTCTATTAGAAATATGTGATGTCAGTAATTTCAACTTGAGGTCATGTTTGTATAGAAGTTGAGAAATGTTTACAGATAAATTTGTTGAAATAGTAGAAGATCTAGGAGAGAAGGTTTGACACAGTTAGGGACTTGGGGTCAACATATTTAAGGAAAGTCAGTACAAAAGACCTAGAAGATGTTGAATTTCTAGAAGCATGATACTTGATAGTTTGAGGCTTTGTTCATACTTGTGTTGTTGAGAGAAGTTATCTAAGGTAAAAACTACATATTTACCTAAGCTTGTGACCCTACTTTTTGGTATGCATTGCATGATTGGTTGTGTGGTTCTGAAGTTAATTTTGGAAACTATCCAAGAGGTTATTCCTAGAACTTCATGTCATAAACATTTTTATAGAAAGATTTAGATGTAACAGTTCTCCAAATTGCAAAATAATTGAGTTAAGTGTCTCAAATGTTCTCTAAACTGCTTTGCATTCCTTCGAAGTAATAGATATGGTTGTGCATACTTGGGGATATGTTTAGAGAAGTGTATGGGTTCATCCATATGTGTTTAAGATGTTTTGGTGAACCGCAATGCAATATCTTAAGTGTTGATGTGTCTCAATCAGATTGTGGTGCTTTTTTCTCGCATGTTCAGTAGGTTCTTTCATTTATGCTAGCACATGATGATCAGATTCTTTAGAAGAAGGTTCTAAAGATGTTATTAATTATCTACATTTTTCACACCTTGGTCTGCATATTTTTTTGGTTTCAACTCGATGGTGTAAAGATGAATAGTTGGTAGTCTTGGTGGTGTTGTTTGGGCCGACAGACTGGTTTCCTTCTTTATGGTTGATCCTAATTAGTTAGTTTTTCTTTGAAAGATATGTTGTGATGTTTTTAGGATTTTTTATATTATGTGTTGTGATCAAAAACTTATTTCACTTCATAATGTATATGTTTGGATCCAACCTATGTAGTATCACATGTTTTATTTTATAGGTCATCTTGGAGATGACCGAATTGGAGTTTTGAGTTGTTACAGAGGGTATTTATAGAAGAACCAAATCATTTGTGAATTGATTGAGGATAGATTGGGCAATATGTTGAATATGAAGTGTGTGAAGTCTGTATGATGGAATAATTATGTGAAAAGGGGATTGCAATATCAGCACATGTAAGATGCTTCTTTTATAGCAATTCATGTTCATCTTTTCATTTTAATTTTTAGGTATCTTTCTATCAGATAGTGAGTCTCTTTAGTAGGTCCGTGTACCTTTCCCTAAGGTTGTGTGCCTTAGCCTGCAAGTGTTTAGGCAATGAGCCTTAATAATATTGTATTTTTGTAACCAATGACCTTCATATATTGTGAGTTAACTCTCACCATTGTTTTCCCTCATTGGGTTTTCAACATAAAAATCTTGGTGTCCTTGTGTGGTGCATGTTGTCCTTTCTATTTTTCTTTAGTTAATGTGACTTGATGTTTAAGTTGCAAATGGAATTGTTTTAAAGATTAAGAAAATATCAATTCACCCCCCTCCTAGTCTTTGATTATGTTCAACAATTGGTATCAAATCTAAGTGCCTTTGAGAAGCCTAACAACTGAGGTAGATCATCCACTTGAACACATGGGATCTGAAGTAATGATTAATGATATGTTTTCTCTAGAACCGGATCTAGAGTCAATGGAACCTTAAGGTTGCGACATCAATCTAGATTATTGTGAAGTAGATTTTGAAGAACTTTGGTTTACTCTTGAAGATCTGGATGAATCATGAACACTGAATTTGAAATATGAGTGCATGCTTGAAAAATTAAAGGATACAATTGAAAAGTAGAAATTGGCAAATTGAAAGCTCAAATAGGAGGTAAAGGATGTGAAACTAAACTCAAGTATTCATAAGATGTTATCAATAATTTGAAAGTTAAGATTGAATAAATCAAGAGGATTGAGGATTTCTTGAATATCAAGCTCACTGATAAAGCAATTGAATGTTCAAAGCTTAAGGAAGAGGTTGTCACTCTAAGGAAAAATTTGGAAAAAGAAAAAGAATAAATTGACAAGGGTTTGAAACTGGAAGGAGGTTCTGAAATTCTTGATGAGTTTATTAAATCTCAAAAACCATCAAAAGAAAAATCTAGTTTTGGTTTTGAAAAATAGAAAAGTCTCATAACCAGTGCATTTATAATCTTGTATGATAACTTCAAAGCAGAAGGAAATTCTGAAATAAGGGAAGAGAAATCCTACACTAAGGAACCTAAGGAGACATCCTTCAAAGATGCAAAGACAAAAAAAATTAGTAAGAAAGAAGGTGGATTCATTCCTAGTTGAAGACAAAAAAAAGGATTCATAAGTGCTCCACCAACTAGACAGCATGCCCCCATCAAGTTCAATCAATCTTTTCAAGGTTATTGTTATTCTTGCAATAATTTTGGGCACAAGGTTGTTGAATGTAGAAGCAAGATGAGTTAAAATTTATTTAGGGCTCCAAGGTACAATGCTATGATTTTTCAATTCTTTAATGGCCAATGTTATTCTTGTAAAAAATTTGGTCATAAGTCTAATGAATGCAGAAGTAAAGTGATGAGGAATATTTTTGTGAATAAGAATAATGTTATGACTTCTCAATCCTTCTATGGTTACTACTACACATGCAAAAAACTTGTTCATAGGGTTGTTGATTGTAGATTTAATGTGAGAAGAAGTGACTATACTTAGCAACCAAATATCACTTGCTACAATTACAACAAACTAGGACACATTGCAAGGTTTTGTAAGGGAAAGAATGTAAGACCTTTTGCTCCTCAAAAGAAGATTAACATTCATCAAAAAAATAAGGTATGGAAGTGTTGGGGATAGGATTCCATTTAACTGCAATCTTAAACATTATTTCATGTATCTCCTAAGTCCTTGGAAAGTGTTCCCCAAACACTAGGATCAGAAAGAGATTAAATGAACATGTAAATTGACATTTGTAATTAATTATAAATGATAGGAACATGTGGGGACACCCATGAAGATCTCCTACAAAATAGGAGCACATGGGGCACCCACATGGAAGGTAGAACTCACCTTGAGTTAAGTTAACTGTTTGGAGTAAAAGATAACACTTCGCTAATGCATGTAAAGATCCTAGAAGTTATGGATTGATGTTTACATGCATGGAGTTCAATTTAGTTCAATTTAGTTCAGTTCAATTTAGTTTAGTATCAGTTCAGTTCAATTCAATTTAGTTCAATTTAGTTTAGTTCATTTATGGTTTCGTTATCTTCAGTTGCATGTAGTTAGTTTCAGTTGAATGCTAGTTGACTTTAGTTGACTTGGAATGCATGACTAATGACTTGAGTTGCATAATAGATAATAGGTGATACATTCAGTTAAGTGGGGATGATCAATCATGCATGATATTTGCATGAATGGCGAAGAGATATGTTTCAGTTAACAAAGATTGACTTGGACCCACCTTGGGCACCCAAGTTGGCATCTTGGAGTTAACACTTTTGCATGATAAGATATTTTACAAGTCTGAGTTAAGTGGGCCCATTCTTGGGTGCCAACTTTGAGGATAAGCTTAGAAGATATCTTCAAAATCAACATTGAGTTATGACTTCAGTTTGGGATGCCCAAATGGATGAAAGACTTGTTTTGACATAGTTCTTCACAGTAGAACTCTACTTGCAAAGAATGGGCATGGGTTTTTTGAGATAAGCATTGTGCTTTTTAATTGTAAACTCTTTGGAGTTTACAAGGCTCATTATTGTCTATATATTACAGCAAGTTGAAGAGAGTTAATCAAATTTTATTGCAAGATGTGAAGAAGAATTATTGAAGGAAAAAGAAGCATCTCAAGCAAGGGTTGGAATTATTGTAATCTTATTGTAAGATTAAATAATACATTGATTCTTGGAGTTTTTCGCAAAAGGGTTTTTCCATGGTATATGTTGAGTAACTTCTTTCTTCTAGTCTTATTCTTCTACAATATTTTGTCTACTTCTACAAATGGTAAAATGAATCTAAATAGATAATCATCCACAAAGAAATTGTAACAAAGAATACTTAATTAGATCTACAGTATAATAGTTTTACAAGTTTTAAAGCTACATAATTACCTCCATTTTCAACAGGAAGAAGAAGGAAGAAGGTGAAGTAAAAGATGAATCTATACCTCTACCTGGTGTAGATGGATCCTCTGATAACTAGAAGAAAGTATTGACTCAAGGGGGGTTACAATTGAAAATCTTTCAAACCCCTATAAAGCATAAGATGTTGAAATATTCAGCAAAATGGTTAATGGTGACAAGGATATGTTTTCTCAAGGTTCTGAAGCAAATAACTCTCTACAAAAAAAATTGAATGATCATGGATCTCTGTGATATCTCAAGACAGTAAAAAGTTGCTTGTGTCAAGCACAAAAATGTATTTAATGTGAAGCAGTCAGGGTAGGTGTGAAGCATATTCAATTCCTACTTGATCAAATTTGATCTCATTCAAACGATATCAAGTGTGTGCAAAAGCTAAGGAAGTGAAGAAGGTTTTCAATAAATTTGCATGCAAACCCTAACGATAGCATTCATAGGTATTTCAAATGTTTTCTTGAAAAACCCTAGTCTCAAAAAGTATTATCATGGATACACCAATATTTATTGATGTTGAGAAGCAAAGGCCAAAATTCAAGAAACATCCATACATGTCTATTGTGACTGACAAGGATGAAGTGTTTTCTCACATTCCAATCAATGTGATTCATTCTGAAGATGTCTTCATCTATATTCACTCACAACTAAATGAGTACAATCATTTGAAGTAGGAAGAGTTTAGAAGCAATCATCTCTTGGGTGATGATTCTTAGCTCAAGTCAAAGTATGCAAATGTAGAGGCAAAACAATTAGATGTGTGGAATGGTTTCCCCAACTTTTGCTATAAAGATGAATGGGTCAAAATTGCTTTGAGCCTGATCCATGAAGATATCTTTTTGCTTGATCAGCCCTACCTAATCACAAAGGAATCTATCAAGGTTGTGACTAGGATGTGCTCCACTGGACCTATGTTGGCATTGAAGTTTGTGATTTATGAAGTTATGAAGCTTACAAGAGTAAAATTTGACAAAAGAACCTAACTATGGATGGCATCACTGACTTAAGGATTTGGTATGCCAAAATGGAAATTGAATACAAGGTTTATTTCACAAACTAGGAAGGGTCTGCTATAGCCACTGCCATCCACATGGATCATCAGATGGTAAAGAAAAGGATTATGATCTTTATGAGTTCTTGCAATAGAAGTTGTTGGATAATTTGTAGAAAACCAAGGAGACACACTACAACTTCTGGTATGGCTCTTTAATTATTTGTCTAATGTTCTATTTCAAGAAGGAATTGCCTGGTTTGAAGAATGTGGTCTGGAGAAGGGATAGTCATGTTGCACATCAGATTAGGAACCATATGCATAGTTTTCCAAATACCAAACAATGTGACAATGTTTTGGGGGTTCTTTAAAACATTCCAAAATGAAATGCAAATGAGGAATAGGATACCCTCACAAGTTGTAGACAACTACAAGAATGATATTAATTTGATGGTGGATAAGGATAATTATTACATTGAGACAATTGAACCAAGACTTCATGGATAAAAAATTTTCCTTATGAGGTCTCCAGATCAAACTAGATTGCATAAGTTGACATCCTACTCAAAAAACCTAGGGATCCCACTATTGAGAGTTTTGGCACATATGATGAGATAACCAACAAAATAATCAAGAAGAAGGTAGAGGAAAAGGTGGAGAAGATGAAGAATGTGGGGAAGACGATATCAAAGTTGGAAAAGGTGTTTGGCCCTCCTAAGGGCCTTGCAAAAAAATCAAAAATGACTTTTTCCACAACTCAAACTTCTAGAAGGACAAGTAGGTATGTCTCTACCACTGATAGTTCTCCTAGTCCTTCTAGACTTGCTCAAACATCTCCTAGTAGGAGGGTTGTTACTGTGGTACCAATGCAAATAGAGAGGAAGAAGACAAGACCTAAGGAGCATGAAAAAAGAGAAAAGATTAATCCTGTGAATGTGGATGATGATGAAGAGGATGAAGAAGAAGAAAATAAATATTTTATATTGAGGAGAAGAGAGAAGAGAACAAGACAAGGAGAAGAACAAGAAATATCCTTGCAGAAAAAGGAAAGGAAAGAAGATTGTTGAGGAGAAGACTGAGAAAACTCCTTCAGTCATACATGACCCTCTATATTTTGGTACAATATTTAATGGAATTGTTAAATATGGTTTATTGAATGATACAATGGAGTTTCATCTGGGTGTCCCTCCAGAAGAAAAGAAGATAATTGAAAAAGTTGTATTGAATATATGTTGAAGTAGAACATTCCCTTCAATGACATTGTTGACAAAGCTCCAAATAGCCTAGTTTGGAATTTAAGAAAAATAAGAGAAGATGATATTAAGGTTGATGAAGAGTTGAAACTACACACAATTTACAAGACTAGGATCCTTGTTTCCCAAGAAGAAAAAGAAAAGATAGTTTGAAGACAAACTAAGGAGCTTTGCACTAAGAGAAGAATAGATCTATTGATGAGCATGGATGAAGACATCAAAAGGAAGATTCAGAGTGAAACTCAAGATGCTACGAAGAAAATCATTAATTAATTGTAAAGTGAAATTGATGTTGATTCACAAGTGTCTCCGAAAAAGCATGACACTAATGTTGAAATGATTGTATTAGTGCCTCTGACAGAACAAAAAATTGATAATATACCTCCTCCGAAAAATACAAATGAGAAAAATATATCTAGTTAGCAAGAAGGACCCTCCAGATAGCAAGAAGGAGAAGTTATATCTAGTGTGCATAATGTACAAGAAGTCTTCAGTATGAAGATTGAAAAATAAAAGGGGATAGAAGAGGTTAATGCTAAGAAATTTCAAGATGCAAAATAGAAGACAGTTGAGAAGCAAGATGCTTCTATGGATATAGGTCAGGATTCTTCATCCCCAAATTCCTTTAGGGACCTATTGACCTTGTAGATGTAGTTTCAACTTGTGGTGACACCCTAGATTTTTCAAATTCCTACTCATGGACAAGTTGACTTGTCAAATATTTCTCCCCTTCATGAGTTACAACTTGGTGATATTTTGCATGCTTCTGTGAGGAAGGAAATTTTGTAGGAACATGTGAAGAAGACTGAATTAATTGATGATTGAGTAAAGATCATTCAAGAGGGTTTACTTGAGGTAAAATTTGATTGTTCCTTGCCTCAAGAATAAAATTTTACTTTTAATGGATTCTTTCAAAGATCATTCCTCTCACATGGTGCAAAAGGAAAAACAAGAGGCCTTGAGGAAGATAAATGACAAAAGAATGGATAATGCATCTAATTGGTGTACTAATGCACACAACAAATTGTAAGAGAATATGAAGATGTTTAAGGAATGTGTAGATGAATTCACTGCTTTATATCAGTTTTGTTTGAAATGGAAAAATTCTACCAAGAGCATCAAAGATCAAATTGACTCCATTGAGTCACATATCACACAAATGGTCGGGATATATGATCAATCAAAGGATAAGGATGGATCAACTAGAGCTCAAATAGAAAATTTTCATTTGTTATTGTCATTGCTTCAAGATCAAAGAGAATAAATAAATAAACAATTTGGTCAGCTAAGGGAAGTAGCCAACTTGAGACTTGCTTTCTTATCTAGGTTGCTAGTTGAAGTAGAAAAGATTGATCATAAAATGAAGGCTTTGGAAGCAGTATGGATTAGGAGGATTTATACATGCAGTTTGAATGTCAAAATCATATTATTACCTTAGAAAAAGCAAATTGGGATGCAAATTTGACACACCTTAAGGCAATTTACAAGAAAATTTTACCATCTAAGGTAGTTGCAAAAATGTAGATAAGACAATTTTGTCTTTGTATAGTTTTGCGGAGGACCGCAATATCTTTTTGGTTTTTTTTTTAAGATATGTAGCATCAATTTTTGGGCATCTCCATCTCAAGAGAGTGTATTTTTGTAAAAATCATACAATAAGGGGGAGTTTATATAGTTTTGGGGGTTTTTATAAGTAGAAAATATTTTTCCCTTTGTCCTTGATGTCAAAGGGGAAGAGTGTGTTGATGATTTTCTTGTCAATTGGGAGAGAAGAAAGGAGGAGAGAAGACTCAAGTAGATAAATGTGTGTTACCATCAATGACAAAAGGGGAGATTGTTGGCAATATATGTTGTCATTGATTTCAACTCAATATGTGTTGTCATTAATGTCAACTTGAGGTCATATTTGTATAGACATTGAAGAAGTTGAGAAATGTTTCGAGATAAGTTTGATGAAACAGTGGAAGGTCTGAGAGAGATGTTTTGACATAGTTAGGGACTTGGGGTTAGCATGTTTAAGGAAAGATAGTATAGAAGACCTGGAAAATTTTGAGATGTATGGAAGCATGATACTTGACAGTTTTAGGATTTTTTCAAGCCCGTGTTGTCGAGAGAAGTTGTCTAAGGTAAAAACTACATATTTACCTAAGTCTGTTACCCTGCTTTTTTGGTTTGCAATCCTCTGCATTGCATGATCTGGTTGTGTGGTTCTAAATTTAATTTTGGCAACTAGCCAAGAGGTTACTCCCATGATTTCATGTCAAAAACATTTCTACAACAAGAGTTAGATGTAATGGTTCTCTGGATTGCAAAATAATAGAGTTTAGTGTCTCAGATATTCTCCAAACTGCTCTACATTCCTCCACGGTGAGATATGGTTGTGCAAACTTGGGGATATGCTCAAAGGAGTGTATGGGTTCATCCATATTCATTTCAAATATTTTGTTGAACCACAGTGCAATATCCTAAGTGTTGATGTGTCTTAGTCAGTTCGAGGTGCTTTGTTCTTCTTTGTTTAGTGGGTTTTTTCACTTGCGCCAGCACATGATGATCATATTCTCCAAGAGAAGTTTGTAAGGATGTTATTTATTACCTACATTATTCACATCTTGGTATGCGTGATGTTTTTGGTTTCTCCCCGGTGGTGTAAAGATGAATAGTTGGTAGTTTTGGTGGTGTTGTTTGGGCCGACAATCTAGTCTCCTTCTTTGTGGGTGATCCTGATTAGTTAATTTTGCTTTAAAGGATATGTTGTGATGATTTTGGGTCATGTTATGTTTTGTATTGTGATTTGTAACTTATTTCACTTCATAATGTATATGTTTGGAGCCAACCTATGTAGTATCACATGTTTTATTTTATAGGTCATCTTAGAGCCAACCAAATTCGAGTTTTGAGTTTTTCCAAAGGGTATTTATAGAAGAACAAAATCATTTGTGAATTGATTAAGGATAGATTGGGTAGTATGTTGAATATGAAGTGTGTGAAGTTAGTATGATGGAATAATTATGCGAAAAAAGGACTACAACATCAGCATATGTTAGATGCTTCTTTTATAGCAGTTCATGTTCATGTTTTCATTGTAATTTTCATGGATCCTACTATCAGGTAGTGATTTTGTTTAGCAGGTCCTTGTATCTTTCCCTAAAGTTGTGTGCCTTAGCTTGCAAGTCCTTAGACAGTGAGACAAAACAATATTGTAATTTTTGTAAGTAGTGAGCTTCATATATTGTGAGTTAACTCTCACCGTGGTTTTTCCCTCATTGGGTTTTCCACATAAAAATCTTGGTGTCCTTGTGTGGTGTGTGCTTTCCTTTCTGCTCTTCTTTAGTTAAAGTGACTTAATGTTTAAGTGGAAAATGGAATTATTTTAAATATTAAGAAGAGATTAATTCACTCCCCTCCCCCTCTCAGTCTCTAAGTGTGTTCAACAACCTCAACATGGATTGTTGTCTAATAATTCAAGAGATCTATGATTCAAGAGTTTGGAGATGTGGTAATTCAAATCCTCTAGAATTCAACTCAAGGGCTACACCTTTCAAATAGTTATGAGACAACTTAATGAAGTCCTAGGAAGTTCGAAAAAAATTTAAAAGAGAAGCTTCAAAAGAATATGTGATTGAGCTTGGTCAACATGTTTTGCTTTGAAAAATTTTGATGGCCAACTAAGACATTTGCCTAGACAAAAGTATTTTGGAGTGTTTCTGATAAAGATCTAATGGCCAACTAGGGCATATACCGAGACACAAGTAGTTTAAGGTGTTCTAGATGAGAGAAAATTTGGTGAAACTACTTTTGCAAATTTCTAGATAGATTGTTGCAATCAATTGTGTAATGTTTATGTTCTTTATTTTTTGCGATTTTTGTAATGTAAACTTTTTTGTTGAAAAATGAGGTTCACACTTTGCAATAAAGTCATATGAGTGAGTATCAATATTAAAAAATTTAGTTAGTTTTGTACTAATTGTTGGAAGTCAGTTTCCCATAAGGTAGTTAGGTAGAGGTGACCCATGAGAATGCAATACTTTATATGAACATCTTCACAATACATTGTAAAATCCTAAATGAACATTAATATATTTATATATTTCAGTGTTAGCAATAGGAGTTAGTTTTTACATAATTTATCCCTACAAATTTCATCAATTTTTACAAATTACATTTTCTCCAAGCTAATTCCTTGTGTTCACATTTGTACCTTAAAACATCTATTCACCATTTTCTTGCTTATTTCAATTACATGTTGTAGTGTCAAAAAATGTCATTGGTGACATTTTCACACTTGTTTGGGCCATCCTTGTAAAATTAAGCTTAATAATGCCTTGACTTAGTGTTGCAATTTGTTTATCACACTCACATTAGGTCTTGGGCCCGTGTAAACTAAATAAACTTAATCATACCTTATTTAGAGTGTTGTAAAGTGTTGTAACAAACTTCACACTTTTCTAGGGTTTTCATAAATGATTGGGCTTCTTTATACTTTAATTGGCCCTATTTTACACCTACAAGCCTTAATTAATGCATCTTTCCAAAGATAATCCCAACATAGTCCAATATCCAATCATAATTCAAGTGTTTTTAGGTTGTGTGGCCCAAATTTAGTGATATAGGACTCATACACCACCTTGGGCATATGAGTCCCACCTATGGTTTTGGGTCCTGATCTAAATTTTACACCTTTCTAAGCATTTTTTAAGTTGGTCCCATAAATAATGCCCAATGGGACTCATACGCCACCTTGGGCGTATGAGTCTTGTGTGGCCCAAAATTAAATTAATTCAAATTCTTGGTAGGATTTTATCCTCCTAGATCTAATGTCAGCTTGTAGTGTTGTAATTTTGGGAATTTTTGCATAATTAACTATAAATACAAGGTTCTTTCACTCATTTTCACCTAAGACTTTTGTGAGAGCATTCGTAATAGCAAGTTTGAGTTCACAAGAGAATTCAATTGTTTAAAAGAGCATTCAAGTTTCTTCAAGGAAGATTATCAAGCATCTTAGAGCATTATTCAAGCATCAAGCATCATGCCATAGTCTTCATGCATCATGTTTGTTTATGAGCTAACAATTGTGATGTAGGGTTTCATGATTCAAGCTAGCATTCAATTCAAGATCCATCCTATTCAAGCAAGAGTTAAGGTCTACATCCATTGGAGTCATCTCATACATGTTTGTAGCACTTCATTGCTAGGGTTTGGTGAGTTGAAACATTATATTTTTTTCATTCATCATTCTCCATTCCTATTTCATTTCATTTCAAGGTTTGATTACCAAAACAGGGTTTGACCAAGGCAAATCCCTTTCTACTAACAAAAAAACATTTTTCCCTCTCTATAGTGTGTGGTTTGAAGGTTTGGGTTGAAGACACATTGAAGAGAAAGTTTGGAGAAAGTTTCCAAAGTGTTCAAAGTTGTCAAAGTGTCACCTTGCATTCGAGATACTTGGAAGACTTCTACGGATTGCAAATCAAGGTTGCGAATACGAAAATCAATTGGAATAGACAAAGCAGACACTAAAGTGCATATTCAAACTTTGAAGCTTTAGAAAACCCTAATTGGACTGATATGCTAATTCTGGTATATGAGTCCCAGTTTAGGTCATTTTCCAGGTTTTTACATATTCAAACACCCATTTGCTAGATTCTTGTTTCTACATAGAAACCCTGATCTGGGACTAAATTGTTGAGTCTAGCATATGAGTCCCAGTCAATAATAAAATTAGTTTTTTTAGCATTTTAGAGCCTTATCCAGTCATCTTCAAATTTTCAAGTGCACACATTCCATCTTGCAGCTTTTTGTTCTAATTTCCATGTTTTTCTAGGTCATTTAGTGAAAGATTGCATCATACTAAGTTTAAGCATTCTGATTTGCATTACATTTGTCTTTCCAAGCCCTAGCTTGGTGGTGAACCCCTCATTAGTTTACAACTAACCCCTAGGATAGCCCTATTGCAAGATCTCTTTCTCCTTTGCATACTTGAGGTTGAGATCCCTAGGGTTCTCTCCTTGAATGAGAGTGTTAAATTTTGTTATTCTATCTCCCAAGCATAGAACCCCAAAAAAATTTATTCTTTCACATGCATCTTTTTCTACCTCTCAAACACTTCAAAGAATCTCTAACTGTTATTGCAGCTTTTTACAAACATGGATGTTGTATAACTACAAGTGACTAGTGTTTAGTCAACCCTCACATGTAAGTTATGGAATAGCATTCTCCCGTTGCACTATTATTGTGTGGGTTAAGGAATAGTATTCTCTTATTGCACTATTGTTTTGTAGCTCTGGAAGTGTCCCAACATTGATAGCATAAAAGGATATTTTTCTAATGCAATGAATAGATTCATTTCAGAGCATGTTAATAAGATGCACAAATAGATATTTGATGTTGATGAGCCTCTGAATTAAATTAGAATTTTCTTGAATCCTTTCATTTATGCTCCAATACACAAAACCTAGAAAAAACATTTAAGAAAGATATATCTATTGTTGATGGTGGTAAAGAATATCTGTCAATCACAAATCAACTATCATTGTGTTACGTTGCTTTTGGTCATTGCCTTTATAAGCATCGCCCCCTCTTAAAATTTTGCTAAGATCAAGTTATTGGTGGTATTGTCCTAAGCTTTACAAACCTGGGCAGGCGTCGCCCACATTATTATAGCTCCCTCTTACACCGATTCTTCTTTAAACTTACTCATTATCTTATATTGGCGGCATATTATTAAGTTTTAATAATCCATGAAAAGTTGAAATACTTTGTGGAGTCTTGGGTCTTAAAGCTCTAATGTTGGTGGTCCATACTTAATGTTCTGTAACCTTTCCAAAAGTCCACCGACGATGGAAAGTTGATGGAATTTTAAGCATTGGCAGGATTTTTGATAGTTTTGAAAACTATTGGTGGTTCCCGCCAGGGTTTTGCAAACTCCTTATTGTACCAAATCTAAGGCACTATTCTCAAAAGAAGCATAGGAAAAAAAAGTGTAGGTTTACTTAATCACAACGAATTCATGTGGACGTTTCAAAACTACTATAATGAGAGATAATAATGCAAAACTAGTGGTCAGTTAGAAATATGCAATCACAGAGCATTCATATGCAAAAAAAATTAACACAAATGAATACCATGTCCAAATAACAGTAACATAATTGAAACATGAAGATATCCAGATGGAAGAAAGAGAAGAACACCAGAGTATCAAAAAGGTTTATATAGTATTTTATGTTATATATTGTTGATGTTCAAAAAATTGGTATTCGATTACAAAATTGGGGTTATTAGAATATCATCTTCAAGCGCACATGGAAAACATCAACACATAGGCTCCCTCCACCACCTCCTAGAGACACTCAATCTAGGCTAAAAAAAGTAGGTTTTCGTGAGATTGTAGGAAATGGGGAAATAGCCCGATGTCATTTTGCAATAGTCTCGCACGAACGAGTCACTACTTCTTCCATAATCTCATGCTAAGTTGTGGTTGCAATGTATATTGTGTCTCCCACGAGTCTAGTTTTGAAAAACTAGTTGAGTCCTCCAATGGCCATGTTCACCCTGTGCAGATACTTTGGTCGAACTAGTTGTTCAACCACTCTCATTCCCCAATCACATCACTCAGAAGTGTGAATCGCATCGTAGATAAAACACTCCAAAAGCTCAGCATTATGAACATGGACTTGATTCAGGAACCTCTCTCCCATGTTATTGTGCAGTACTTCTTCCTCCACCTCACTCTAGATAATGAATACCTCCTTCAATTGATCTGACAGCAACCTAAAGAAAGGGCTACATTTGACTTCTTCGATCACTATGAAGTCATTCATTGAAGCGACATCACTCTGTGCACTCACCATCTTCAGAATGTTGCTTGGTTGACAAAATATGGTTATTTCTAGTGAATTTATAGAGATCAAGAGGTGTATCTAAGTTGGATTCCATTGGGACTTGGCAACTGAAAAGATAATGAGGTGGCATGAGTTAAATGTTGATGTGGCAAGGATTCATTTAATTTTCCAAATTTTTCCTCCATCTTGACAGTTTGTGCATGCAAGCATGTGCTAACATGGATTCATTATTTAGTTCGGCTCCTGGGAACTGAATCAATCGCAAGTATAACCTATCACGGGGTAAATCCTTGGGATAATTGTATTGGACCACTAGCCCTTTCTCAATGTAATGACTTACCGTATAGCTCAAGAAAAAACTTTCCAAAATTCTTTGGCAAGAATTTGCAAGATCCTTAAGAACACATTTTGGCCATGACCGTCGTGAATGAGATCCTAGGAATTCTGGAAGAATATGCTTTTGTAAGGCTCTTTGTTGATAACCTAATTGAAAATGTGGCAGAGTGGTTATGGGGGCTTGAAAAAGGACGTATAATCGGTTGGAGCATTTTGGAGAGAAAATCTCTTAGACGGTTCAAGGATGTTGTCAACATCGTTGCTTGTCTCTTACGATTCTTCCAGATTGTGAAAGAAGAGAAAGAATCTATGAGAGATTTTTTTTACCATTTCAATCAAGAGCTTCAACAGATTTCTGACACCCGAGTAGCCTAGCAAGGTAATTCAATTTCACATATTCACTTCTGCTTTAGATTCTAAAGTTCAACTTATTCTTAAGAGAGACAAAGTTTGTGGAATTGAACAAGCCCAACATGAAGCTGTGAGCACTAAGGATGATTTAATTGCCATGGGGATGTGGAAACGAGATTGTGTCAGAGAGCCTGTTCATACCCATGAATCACCCATTTGCAAGTTTTTAAATCCTCAGCACATCTCAAATTAGCCTTGTCCTATTGTTGAAAGCATGAATTTGACGATCTTGAGTCCTACACACTTCCGGGGTGATACAAAAGTAAATGGAGAGAACATAAACCAGTTTTGGAATGCCCAAGTATATAGTTTGAGTACTACCATAATGAAGGAAGACCTTAGTTCAACAAGTGAAGATGAGGATTATTCGCTCCGGGTAAGACATGCTCCTGCATTGCAACCTATTTTCTCCAGTTCCTCTATAGCTAATATGATTCCTCACAATCTTCATGAGAAAGATCAATTACCAGATTCTTTATGCATCCTAGAATATGAAGTTTTTACCTTTGAAAATTTTGATTGTGAAACTCTAGATATGATATATGGAAAAGACGAAGATCCTTGTACTAAGGATGAAGTGGTGGCAAGATTTGTGAATATTAAACAATTCACTAGTTTGCAATTTGATCTGAATGGGCAAGATGGTATTCTAGTTAAAGGTGAGGAAGAGGAAGTGAAGTGGTGTGTGAATACTAATCCTCTATTTTTGATGAGCCATTTGGAGTATGGGGTAATCCCTTGCTTGAAAGTTCATATCTTTGTCTCCATGATGAGGTGGCAAAAGTTGTCTACCATATGAGTATTGATGGAATTGAGGATTCAAAATTAAAGGACAAAAAATATAGATGAGTTAAAGGAGCATAATGATTGTGAAGTGGCAACTCATGGGATAGTAAGTCTGGGTGCTTCACTTATACAAAAAAAAATTAAATCCTTTGCATGAAAGAGAATTCATTCTGATGTTTGAACCTTGGGAAGAATTAACACATAACATGGGTGACACAATGAAGAGTTGTTTTTCTCATAAAGAGAAAGTGTATGATGAGTGATGGTTGTTCACATTTTGATGTTTGAACCTTGGGAAGAAGTAACACATAACATGGGTGACACGATGAAGAGTTGTTTTTTCTCATAAAGAGAGTGTATGATGGGTGATGGTTGTTCAAAGATGTGATGATTGTTGAAACATCCTTCAATTATGTTGAGATTTTGTGGGCAATTTTAATTCTAGTTGTTCTTCAGAAGCTGCATGAGGAGACTAGCTTTTTTAGGTCTGGCCCATTCTTTTCCCAGCCAATTAATGGTTTTGTTTGAATAATCTTTCTCCTTTCTTTGGGTAGGTTTCAACCTACAGTGTATAGTCTCCTTTTTGGTGTGTCGTTTTTGTCATGCTTGGTTTGGGTTTGGATTTTGTCTTTCCTTTCTTTGTTGCCCTGTTTTGGTTTGGTTCCTTCCCCATGCATGACTCTATGCCCAATGGATAAAACACTGGTCTATTATATTATATCTTTGGGTTCCTTACTACATCCTCTCAGTCCTTATTCCTAGACAGAGCCACTATTACTCCACTTTTGGTCATTGCCTTGAAAATCGTCGCCCCCTCTTAAAAGTTTGCTAAGATAAAGGTATGGGCGGTATTGTCCTAAGTTTTACTAACCTTGGTGAGTGCCACCCAAGTTATTATAACTCCCTCTACGCCCCTTATATAAACTTACTCATTATCTTATGTTGGCGGTATGTTAATAAGTTTTAATAATCCCTAAAATGTTGAAATACTTTGTGGAGTCTTGAGTCTTAAAGCTCTAATCTTGGCAATATGTACTTAATGTTCTGTAACCTTTCCAAAAGTCCACTAGTGATGGAAAGTTGAAGGGATTATAACTATTGGCGAGATTTTTTATAGTTTCGGAAACCAATGGTTGTTCCCACCAAGGTTTCACAAACTCCTTATTCTACTGAATCTAAGATGTTACTCTCAAAAGAAGCATTGGCGACAAAAGTGCAGGTTTACCTAATCACAGCAAATTCTGGCGGACTTTTCAAAACTACCATAATAAGCGATAATAATGCAAAACTAGTGATCAATTAGAAATGCACAATCGCAAAGCATCCATATGCAGAAAAATCGACACAAACAAATACCATGGCCAAATAATAGTAACATAATTGAAACATGAAGATATCCAAATGCAAGAAAGAGAAGAACACTAGAGTATCAAAAAGGTTTATATAATATTATATATTATATATCGTCAATGTTTACAAAATTAGTATTCGATTACAAAATTGGGTTTATCAGAATATCATCTTCAAGTGCACAAGGCAAACATCAACACACAGGCTTCGTCCACCACCTCCTGGAGACGCTCAATTTGGGCTAGCGATAGTAGGTTTTCATGAGATTGCAAGAAATGGGAAAATAGCCCCATGTCATTTTACACCAATCTTGTATGAAGAGTCGCTGCTTCTTCCATAATCTTATGTTGAGTTGTGGTTGCAATGCAAATTGCGTCTCCCACAAGTCCAATTTTGGGAAACTGGTTGAGTCCCAATGGCCACGTTCACCTTGTGCAGATACTCTGGTCGGACCAAATGTTCAGCCACTCTCACTCCCTAATCACGTCACCTAGAAGTGCAAATCACATTGTAGATAAAATGCTCCAAAAACTCAGCATTATGCACATGGACTTGATTTAAGAACCTCTCTCCCAGGATATCGTGCAATACTTCTTCCTCCACCTCGCTCTAGATAATGAAGACCTCCTTCAATTGATCTAACAACAACTTGAAGAAAGGGCTACATTCGACTTCTTTGATCACTATGAAGTCATTCATCAAAGCGACATCACTTTGTGCACTCACCATCTTCAAAAATTTGTTTGGTTGATAAAATGTGGTTATTTCTAGTGAATTTATAGAGATCAAGAAGCATATCTGAGCTAGATTTCGTTGGTACTTGGCAACTGAAAAGATAATGAGGTGGCGTGAGTTAAATGTTGATGTGACAAAGGTTCATTTAATTTTCCAAATTGTTCCTCCATCTTGACAGTTTGCGCATGTGAGCATGTGCTAACATGGATTCGTTATTCAATTCGGCTCTTGGGAATTGAATCGATCGCAAGTATAACCTTCGACAGAGCGAATTTCTAAACAAGAAATGTTGAAGCGATTGTCAAAGATCATATTAATGGGAAACATAATTATGATTATTCCTGATCATAAATGCATTGACATCTATTAGTTTCCAAGGTGGATGATTAGCTGGAAAGAAACTGTCGCTATACTTGGCAATCATTTTGGTAACCACCAAAATTTGGAGAACTATTTTCCTATATGTTGATTAAGAATGATACTGGGAGGGTCCAGATTTTCTTGAAGTACATTGTGATGTAATAAGGGAAGAACATATTTATGAATTGAATTTCTCTAAATTTATTCATGTTTGCAAACTTCCAATCTGTGATTGTGAGTTTTGAGTATAATGTTTACTATACCAATCTGTGAGTTGTGTAGGTGATGTGAGCATTCTTTGTGTGGCACGTCCTCTCAATATTATATTCATTTATTGCAATCATAATAGATTTCTAAAACTTTTCTCTATGTGACATTGATTATCTAAGTCTGTGGGCTTATTGATCAAGTGATCTTTTCAGTTTGTTCACACTAATTTCATTTTTATAAGTTAATATTTGTTTCCTTTTCTGCTTTCAAGTTAAAAGCATATCCAAAATAAATCAAATTTTGCGAGGGAGTTGTACCTCTGAAATTCAAAGGAAATCCCAAATGCAATTGTGACCTTTCCAAAGCTATTAGTGGTGTTGGCCCTTGAGCACCTTGGGCAATAGAGTCAATTTCTAGGTATTATAATAAAAGTGTCAATCCATTCGCTAACACATTGATATCACACGTTCCAATCATGCTAACCAACACTTCAACAAATGTGCCCCTCAAAATCAACAATACTCTTCACACAATCAACATTTCTCTCTTTTCCTCAAACTCTGCTATCAACACCATACCCCAACCCAAAATTCCCATAGTTGCAACCCTTTCAACTAACCCTGTGATACAACATAATACATCTATTCCAAAACCACACAACATGATAAATTATCTCCCCCAACTATCTACCACTAAAGTATAGGCAAGCCTACCAACAAGACTGTCCCACGAGCTTTAAGAGTACATTACAAGGAAGCCAATTAATTATGGATGTAATGCTACTTTTCTCCAAGTATAAAATTGGATAATTTTAATATATATATCTGGCAATGGATTTATTAGTGTTATTAATTAAGTTTAGAGTTTATAAATTATTTATATAATTTAGATACAAATGCACAAAATATGCTAATTAATCAATGTTATCTAGTTAAATGTTTAAACACATAAAATCATCATCAATGATATATAATTTGACATTCAACAATATATGATTATAAGAGAAAAAGAAAATCATTAAAGAACTCAATTAAATCAACTCCATCTCCTTTATAATTAAAAATATCTTAGAATTGAGTTTAGTACTTGTCTGAATCATAGGTCTTGGAAAGACCATTCTCACCCCAAGAAGATATAAGTGGCATTGGGTCTTGCTATGGAACAATCTAGGAAGAAACAGTTCCTTTCAAAACACAACACACTATTGCACTCCACACAAGTGTTGGTTCCGTTGAAACAATGCTCAACACAAGTGCACAACATGCTCTAGAGTAATTACTCATCTTGTATACCACATGCTTCACTCAACATGTATACAACATGCTCCAGAGTAATTGCTCAACATATATACAACATGCTTCATAATAACTACTCAACATGCACAACACCCTTGGCCAAGACAATCTCGGGTGCACTTTGTACTTTGAGTTGGACACACTTTGTGTGCCCCCTTCACCAAAACCCATAGCTCACCAAATCACTTTCTTCTTCCTTGAATGTTCTCCATCCTTTTTTCAAGTCTCACACAAATGCTTTATATAGAACCTTAAGGGCTGCTTTCCAAACCATCACACTTTTTCCCAAAAGTTGTCTTTTAATAATTATTTAAATAAGTAATTGTTCTTCCGCTTTTTAAAAAATATTTATATATATTCTTTATTAATCTCTCTTTTAACTAAAAGATCATAACATCCTTCTATTTTCCATCTCCCTTTTAATTCTAAAGAGTTATTATTTCATAATGATAAAGAGACCATAATCAATAACATATCCAACAACAAAAAGCCAGCCAAGCTAGTCAAGTTAATGGTCTTGAGAAAAAAATGCAAATCGTGTAAAACCTTTTGTTATCATAAAGAATGGCATTAGCTGGAAAGGGGTCCATTTATCGGCTGTGGTATTAAAAACAACTATTAAGTCTGTAAATTGAAGCCCCGCACACTGTTTTAAGCTATAATCTGCATTGTCTTGTTAAGAAGTTTAAATTGCTTTATAGAGCTGTGCCGTGACATATAAAGAATATTTTAATCTTGCTAAGAAGTTTAAATTGCTTTGCAGAGCTGTGCCGTGACATTTAAAATTTATTTTAATCTTGCTAAGAAGTTTAAATTGCTTTACAGAGCTGTGCCGTGACATTTAAAAATTATCTTAATCTTTTTAAGAAGTTTAGATTGATTTACAGAGCTGTGCCCTGACATTTTAAAATTATTTTAATCTTGCTTTGCAGCGCTGTGCCGTGACATTTAAAAATTATCTTAATCTTGTTAAGAAGTTTAAATTGATTTGCAGAGCTCTATCTTGACATTTAAATATTATCTTTTCAATCCAGCTTCATTGAAAACAAGTATACCAAGAACCTTTTCCTTAGAGAAGAGGTAAAATACTGGCCAACGTGCAGGCAGTCGGTGGTTCTGCTACCACTAGCAGCGACTAAAGCTAAGATACTTATAGAAAGCCTCACTTAAAGGATGATCCTATGTAGTTCCATCCACGTTTTGCAGCTTTCACGGGAAGCTTTACAATGCAGCGTAACACTTTTTACTTGATATTGTTTAAGGCAAACCCAATCTGTGTTAATGTGCTAATTTTAAAGTTAACCAAATTATAAAATGCAAAGCTCCCCTTTCTCGATAGTTAATGAAAAAGACAGCTGCCAGCACATATCGTGTATAAGACGTGTATTTTAAATTAGTTGTTATAATGGCCTTCCTCATTCACATAGTTTCCTGTCCAGTATAACTTGTGACAACAAACTCCTTTTTGCAGTCTTTGGAATGCATCATAAAAGGAATACATTACAATTCACTTACAGCGACCTGTACCCTAAAACAAGCAAACACACCAAATTAGGTAACAAACCAAATACTAGTCGCCATGTAAAGGATAAAACGCAAAGTTCAGGTGGATATGCTTCCTCACTCAAGTCTCATTTGTTACGTGAAACTAAACATAATTCAGCTAATTATTGGTTCCTTCTTTTGCATGGCAAATCACTAGCTTGAAATAGCATGCACAGCTCTTCTCGAGCATAATACCATTAAGGAGAAGCATAATCAAATGTATGTAAGAATAAAGATGATGCACTGACTGACAAACCAGATTCTATTTCATAAAATAAAAACTTATTTTCCATTGATTACAACATTACAATTCATGCAATCACCATTGAAGAAAAAGGCTTGTGAAAAATATTGCTTCGCTTATTTGCATGACCTACCATTATAACCTGATATAGCATACATTATCATGCTCTCCCGAAATGATAATCCTCAGAAAGAAGGGAATCATATAGCTATTTGAAGGATCGATAGATCAATCACTAATGAAATTAAGTTCCATTGAACTAAACGAATTCCCATAAATTTGCAATGCTGCACTGTCATGCACCCAGGCATCGAGTAAATAGACTCTGAATTGATTTTCAAGCTCATGTGATTAAGCCGCCTTGTAAATAAATAAGTCTTGATACCATCCTGGTAAAGAGAAAACATCCAATTAGTTTTGATCTCACTAGTGACAAATTGCCATCCTCAAAGCAAGACAGACATTAGATTAGTTCACCTTATTGTTTAGTTGACAAAACCAAATGGTGACCTCTTCCTGCTACCCCCTTCACCATATTGTTCATTCCATTTTCTAAGTTCATTCATGCTCACAGCATCATAGGAAACAGATGCACCAACCTGGTTAAGAAAATGAACATAAAATCAGAATGAATTTTCTTGCAAATTTCTACTATAAATGCAAACATACAGATTTTTTACTTATTCAATTTTTCTTTTACAGTTCATATGCAATAATTACATAAGGATGAAATTTTCTTCTATGTGTAGACAATCTATGCTCATTATAATTATTAGCACAAATCATCCAGAAAATTTTGTAAACAGCTACTGTAATAAAGGGAAGAAATGTGTCATAAAACATAGAACTGGGGGAAAAAAATTATCAAATAATTTAAAAAAGGATTTATCATCCAGACAATATTTAGGACATTATCATGAGATTATTTGCTTTTCATAACCAAAAAATGTTTGGAGCAAGCAACAAATCATCCACGTCAATCAGAGTATGAAACACTAAAGCAAATGACAGACATTCTTGTATTTTACTGACACACAATGTCTACATGCTACATGCTCCAGCACATGTTGATCCTGTTACTCTCCAACTCAATATGTCAAACAGCAATAAAGAATAAAATCTATGCTAACATTATGGCAATCTCTCTCACATTGTCTTCTCCCTTGAACATGATTCAACTGTAACATCAATAACATGGCTTTAACAGATAAATAACTTCTCAAACCAACTCACCTGCTATTGGCAATGAACACATTTCAACTGGTCAAGTTCAGATTTAGAAATGTGAAAAGGTTGAAAGAATCTCCCAGATCATGGGTTTCTTAACCATTACTATGTTAAAGTGATGCAAGTTGAACTATATAGAAGTCTATTGAATGAAAAAGTCCAAGAACCAATCAATTCTAATCATTAAGAATTTGACACTCTGATCTTTAATAGAAAAGTTCAACACTACAATCTTTTTCCTTACTATGCTGCTAGTTTACAAACCTGTAAAATCAGTATACACATACAATATCGCCGGTTTCTTAATATGACCACGATGCATAATCTACTGGATATGGCATTCAGATGCAGACTATGATCACACATATTATATAACTACCAGACAGGTTTTCTGTCATCTAGCTCTCTTAACATACAAGTGTACCAACGGTACCAATTGTGAAGATGCTTAGGAGTCACTTATGTTAGGGTTAGAGATGGCAGATCTAACAATTAAATGCAGATTTTATATAAACAAAAAAACCGAGAAACTAAAACATTCACAGAATAAATTATAACACAGAGAGTTAACGTGGTTCACCCAATTCTGGGCTACATCCACCAAACCGCCACATACCAACAATCTCCCACTTGGAGACTGATCAGGCTCCACACCACCACAATCTCCCACTTGGAGACTAATCCTGGACGACACTGCTGCAATTACAGCTCCCACTGGAAATAAGTACCTTGGATCCTGCTGCTCTGTTATACTTGAATTCAACCTTGAAGACCAACTGAAGCTGAAGAGGAGCTCAGCTTCTCCCTTGTCACCGCCTTCGTAAACATATCTGCTGGATTGACATCTGTGTGTATCTTATCCAG